>JANHGN010025868.1:0-86552 GCA_024605025.1 Megaceryle maxima
CCATTTTTTTTTGGATGAGGCAGTGCCATGCTGCCTATTAATTGTATGGCTTGCTCCTGCCGACTTCTGCCTAAATACATAAATAAATAAATAAACTGATGTGCTTAATGCAGTCAGCACGTAGGGCACTTGCCAAAAGAATTTCACAAAGCAGCAGAGCTGGGTTGCCAAATGTCATGTCTTTTATATAAAGCATTCTTCAGGAAGCGAAGTTGCACAGGGGGGAAAAAAAAAAAAAAAAAAGAAGAAAATGTTATAAAAACTCTCACTGTGGTAAGAAACATTTTCTTCCCCCCCAGAGAGAATGTCTGGGCCATGTCATGGTGGGATCAAGGGAGTCTACATTTATTTTATCTTAAAGGCCCCTCTCTCTTTTCTTTTCTGCACTCCCCCTCCCAAAGGCTGACTCTTACTGTGCTGGCTTGGACAACTCAGTTGAGATGAGCATTCAAAAGCAGGATTGTGGGATGGTCATCTTATATCTGAAAATATTTGCCAGTGGATTTTGGGTGGAGAGAACGCTGTTTAAACACTGTCGCTGCCAGAATGTTTATTAGTTTAATATGATTAATGATTGAGGAAAGCCAATGGAGATTATTTTTTTTTTATTATCATTTTTTTGTGTGCAGGAGGCAACCGAACTTCACCATCAGAAAAGAAGACTGTATGTTGTAAATGCAGGCAAAGGTGGTTTTGTTGCGAGAGCTTATATGAACAGTTGATACGTTTAGGTGTGCTTACATTTCGGTGTGTGTCGTGTCACCTTGGCCAGCCTGAGCTGCAGGGGTTGAACCCTGGTTCTCCTCTGATGGGTGGAGTTTGCTATGGGATCTGCTGTGTTCAGAGAGGCTTGGTATCAAACCCAGCTTGAACCACACCCCACAACTTGCCGTGTGCTTGCAGGAGCCGAGGCAGAGAGGGGTGCCCTGGCTTGAGGCCGCGTGTCCGTGGGGGTGAAGGATGCTGGAGGGTGGGTGGCTGTGAGTGGGGGGCAGGCTGGGTGGGGGGGTGTGCGGGTCAGCATTGTGGCTCATGGGCTGTAGGCTCAGCACGGGTGTCCCGAGGAGCAGCGCTGAGCAGCAAGCAGGACTTTGTCCAGTTTCAGGACCTTGCAGGGATCCTCGATGGTAACTGGCTGCTGCTGCTCAGCTCACCCAGCTGCTTTTTGGTAAAGCTGTGGGAGGGTGGGTCTTGGAAATCACTCTGTGTAGCTTTGTAGCATTGCTTCTGTTTATCCATGTACTCCCAGTTCCTATCTCAGGGCGGTTCTTGCTGCTCCAGAGGCCAGAATTTTTTCCTCTAAATTAAAGCTTTGTTTTGGCAGTGTCGTCTGTGTGCGTCTGCCCTCCCTGCAGCGCTCACGGCGCTGCGCTCTAACCAGTTGACTTTTTAAACCTTGCGTGCACTTACAATGTAAACGTGGTTCATTGAATTGGTATCAGTAACAGCGAATTGGAGCTGTGCTGAAGTTTACAAAACAGCATCCAAATTGATTTTCTGAACTTCACCCCTCTGCAGTGTTTTAGCTCATGGGAGTATTTAATCTAATAGCATAACGTGAGATCATTTAGGCAGTAGCGCAGCCTCCCAGTGCAGTCCTCACATGCTAGAGCTGCAAACTCCACAGAATACAAATTTAAGCTATATATAATACTGTTTCTCTCTGTATCTGTCACAATCCGTTTGAACTTCCATCAGGGTTACTACATGGCACTGCAGAATAATTAACACAGTATGCATTAGCAGTATGTTCATTTGTCCTATATTTTGTCAGGAAGAAATCACCATCAGTAATCTGAAGAGCAGCAAGAGCTTCTCCTTTTGAATTCTTAATGACTTTATTGAAATAAGCCAGTAACCGATTGGCAATGACTACTTAAAAGTTAAGTTAAATAATTTAAAAATGTTGTGAAAAACCATTTCTTTCCTCCTTCTCCTTCATTTTTCCAGGTGGGAAATTTGAATTATCTGTGGTGAAAAGCCCACATCTCTGGGTGGGGTATTGGGGGGGAAGCCCTGACCACGCAGTTCATTGTGACAAGTGCTGGTGTTTCTTCTGAGCTATGCTCTGTCAGAATTGGGGACTATTTAATAATATTCTTTCTTCCTTCTTGTAATTACACGGTTCTGAAGTCCTGCTTCTCTCCTTGGGTTACAAGCACTGAAATTTTCACTGCTGCTGCTGTGAGTCCTCACCCACGTGTCTTGTGTTGCGTGTTGAGCTAATGAGCAAGGAAGGAAAGCCAGTCAACATGTTAGTGCTCAGACTTCAGTGTAGATGATGTCTTTAAATTTAGAGTGCAAGTGTTGTAACGTAATTCCCACATTGGAAGTGTTCTGAACAACTATTTCTGGTATGTATTTGTATGACCAGTGCAATGAGATTGTGAATCAATATAGTGCGTATTATATAAGCATCATTTTAGATTAATTTCTGAATCAGTAAGCCACATACTCCTTGGAATATGTGAATATGATATCTGTACAAAGAAAGAAAACATGATAGGGAACCCTTCCATTTTTACTTAAGCACAGATGGTGCGGTGGTAAGCATGGGAAGAGCCAGAATTGGTCAGAGTTGCCCTAACGTAAAGTCACCATGTGCCCTTTCTCTCTCATGTTCCCTCTTGCTTATTTGGAGAGGTTTTTTCCTCCTTTCTTTTTCATTGCAGATTTATTTCTCTTCTCGGCGTTTTGCTTACATTGTCAATATAGCAGTGTTTGTTCAGCTCAGAGCAGGAGAGGTATTCGATTTTGCAGCTGACATTTATTTACAGGGTCACCTTTTAGTCTCAGTGTTAGATTGCCATTTCTTATGAACAATTATGTTGCCAACAATAGAACCTCCAAGCTAAGAGATCTTGGAGAAAACCATCTCTTTCTCCGAGTCCCTAGTAAAAGATGGACAGGGGCATACATTGGGCCTTAGGTTATCACTTTTTCTGGAGCTTGCCTTGGTTATTTGAGACATAAGAAGTCTCCTAGACTGCATCTGGTTGAAGGTTTTCTAGGGCTCTGCTACTGGTACTCTACTGTGTTATTAGCTTGTGTGGATGATTTTGAATGGATGGCTTTGAGCAACCTGATGCAGTGAAAGGTGTCCCAGCCCATGGCAGGGGAGGGGTTGGAATAGATGATATTTAAATGTCCTTCCTAACCCAAACTGTTCTGTAGTTCTTTGGCTCTCCAAAGAAGCTTTTACTGCTATTTTCCTCCAGTGCAGGGACCTCCTTTACATATTCACAATAGTTACTCCTTTACTACCAGGAGCAGAGGGTACTGTGTCTTTGAATGTTTTGACACTCATTGCCTTAGTTCTTGAGTCATGACTTATGTAAGTCTCTTGAGTAGGTTTCAGGTTGCTATTTAGAGGTGATGATATGCTTCTTGTGGAGATACCATGGAGCTTTAGGCATTGATTTTCTTTCTTTCTTTGTCCTTTTCTCATGATTTTAGATACTTTTTTTTGTCTGAATAGTCATGAAAAGCAAAAGGAGAGAAAGTGGGTTCTTTTGAGAATGTATGTCCATAAATGCAGCTCTAGGCACATCAATAGTTATGGTCAGATTTGAAGTGTTGCTAGTTATTGGAGTGATTGAAAGAGAACAAAAAAGTCAGCAGATCTCTCCAGGTGAGTGATGCCTTGGATATGAGACCATTGCTGTTAAGGTGCTCAAATTTGAATGTAGGAGACGTAAGTCCAGGTGTTTGGGTTTGAACACTTTATGTAACGCTATAAAAAGGAGAAGTAGAAAGAGGAAGAGTTGGGAGCTAAGGCAGAAATAATACGGTGGCTTGTGGGGAAACATCAGATATTCAAAACCAGTTACTTACTCTAGTCTTAAACATTTTCAGCTTTTAAAAATATCAACTTCCTGCATCATTTTATTTGACTTTTTGTCATAATCTTCAGACTCTTCTTTACAGCTAGGAACCTAAGAGGGGAGAGCAAGCAAGAGCAAGTGGGACTTAGAGTCTCATGTTATCGAGAATGTGGTGGGAGGAAGGAGGGGAAGATAAATTTGTGAATAGTACCATGCAACAAAGTTCAGAGCCTGGATCTAGTCCAGGCCACGGATAATCCTGTAAAGTTTCATGCCTTGTTTGTGTAAGATGGTCAGAAAGTTACTTGCTTCCTGTCTCTGAAACAAAACTTGCCCTAGACCTATTTGAAACCTCTCAGGATTTGCTAAAAATCATGAAAACTGGTAAAAAAACTCCAGGGTGAGAACAGCAGTTAACTCTAGATAGCTGATTGTTTTGTCTCTCTCTCTCTTCATACTTCTAAACGTATTTCCATTAAAATGCTTGTTGTTAGACTTGTAAAGTGTTCTTTAGAGGACCCATAAGGTTGCTTGGTTTTCTCTACAGGAAAAATATTAGGACCATGTTCTTAACAGGTTTTGTTTAGATTGTTTACAGTGTGTAAACTCTGTGTATATGTATTCATCAGAAGGACGAAGCGCCTCTCGTCGTGAGCATTTTGCTTTGTTCAGTAGCTTTCTTGTCAAATAGGAATGCAGATTTAGGTCAGGCTGTGACTTTCACCTCATATTTTGTGCTTGTTGTGCACCTGTAGGATACTCGTTTGATTTGTGAGTGAAATATTGTATGTGGTTGTAGGAGTTACAGTCAGCGTTTTAAGGACTCTGCAGTGTACAACCCAAATCTTCAACATGTAGTTTCTTTCTGTTTACTATGATGGGGACGTTGTTCTGTGGTACTAGAACAACTCAGTTTTTTAATAGTAGTAGTGATCTTTGCCTGCCTTGCTACGAATATGCTGAGTGGGCTTTTCAGGGAAGAGATTTACTGCTTACTTTAGCAAGTTCTGCAAACAATATTTGACTCAATAATTTTGCTTTCTGCTTATAATTGCACATTACTTCTTTTTGGTAATGCCCTCAGAACTTCTCAGTTCATTATCAACTCTCAGAACATAATTTTAGGAATAATGTGTATCCTGACTGGTCATAATGAGGCTGAAATTCCATCTTGGGCTTCTGGTGTCATCACAGAACTGGGATGGAGTTACAGCTTTAATTTATGTACTATGGGGGATACATTATTTATTACTGTGCATTAGAAAATGATTAATCTCTGCTTGTGTTGCAAGAAATCCTACTGCTCCGAGTCCCCAGGAAGTGCTGAGACATCGTAGGACTCCTTGTGTGGATTACAGCTTCATGAAGCTGCCAAAAAGACCATTGCATTATTCAAAAACTGCTAGAGGTGATGAAAATTTATGAAGCCACTGTGGAGTTTTTCCTAACTAGCAGTATTCCTATAAGGCTTTAGTTTGCTAAACCTGAGCATTTCCTTACCTTTCCTCTCGTTCAAGCGTTTCATTTCGCCTAACGCTGTGATCAGACAACGAGCACTTTTGAGGACCCTGATTCAACAAAGCACTTTACTTGTAGTCAAGCTTCACTGAAGATAAAGGAAATTACTCATGTGCTTAATTGGTTTGCTGAATCAGTTCTTTAATTTCTACTTCTTTGGTAGTTCATAAAGCCTACTTCTTGTCCTTCATTTCTCAAAATTGTGTGTTTGTGTTTGTGTGATGTTATCTACGTGTGACGCACATTCATCTGTGAATACAGTGAAGCTGCAGTGGAGCAATGCGAGCTAATGGGCAACTGCTGTAAAATTAACTGATTCTTCCAGTTTTCATTCCAGTGGCTTGCTTTTTTTTTTTTTTTTTTTTAATGTGTTCTGCTTTCATAACATTCCGTTTTTATGAGCTTTCAATACTAGGAAAATCAGTAATCAAGTTCTGGTATATAATTACTTGTACTATGTAACTAGTTGTAATGTCCACAGCTATGGCTGTGATGACTTTGAGTCCCAGGTTCCTTCACAGACAGTTTTCAGTGGGGTTTTGCTCTTCTACAGCAGCTGAGAATTTGCCCATTTTTGTTCTACAGCCTGTGGACATGTGTTTGTACAGATACCTAGTACCAGCCCCTACACTGTGCAGCAGTTACCAAGTAACATAACTAATCCATGCCTCTTTGTGAAAAGAATTTGGTATTTGAAGGTGGGGAGTTGCAATTTTGCATTTGCAGCACTGTGGTTTGGGGAAGAAAAAAAAAAGAGAAAAGAAAGAAACCAAACCTTAAAGGTTTGTAGGATTTCTTATTAATAGCTAATGTCTTAGGAAAATGTCTTCAAAATACTCAGTGCTATTAGATCAGAAGAAAAGAACCAGGTATTTGTAAAACATCAAACCGATACAAATACTTGAAGAAAAGAAGTCACTGATGTAAATTAAGTGAATGCTTTATACTAGTACAAAAGTATTATAAAAAAGTAAATGCTCCCAGTTTCTAAGGTGGCATTTTTATCTAAGGCTTTGATGACATATAAACCACTCCAGTTTCAGTCTTGTGGGTTATATTGTTACCAGAATCTGACTAATAATACAGTAAAGTCTTACAATGACAGCTGGATATAGTATGACTTTAAATGACTTTTTGTTGTTGTTTTGTTGTTTTAATAGTCATATGTTTAAGAAAAAAAAGGAGAGAGAAAGTTGCAGTGCCTACTGACTAACTGAACCTAGCGGGGAAATGTTATCCCGGGTTTCATTTTGGTGGCTGTATTATAAATCACAGATGTGGAATCTAAAACCCAGTGACAAAGCTGGTAATCCTTGAGGTGTAAGAATCTGGAAGCTGCTGTAGGGAAAGACGTACACAACATGCCGGGAGCTCTCCCCACGCAAAATGAAAATGATTGTCATTTTTGCAGGGAACACCATGGGAATCAGAATTAGAGACATCCACCCCGCTTCAGTTTGAGAGCTGAAGAGATGGCTGCAGTTTCTATGCAGAGTTTCAGGCTGCTGGAGCTGTATAAATAGATCGCTGGCGTCGTGCAGATCTGTGCAGGACCAATCCCCGTTCCCCTCTACATCACGAGGAGATGCAGAAGGGCAGCGCTCTGCCGCTACCTGTCTTGTGCTGCTCGTAACGACCAGTTAGGTTGGGACTTCTGAGGGCAGAAAGGCTTGCTCAGGTGATACTCTCTGCTCTGAAGGAGTCAGGCACGAGGCTTGTGCAGATTGAGGCTGATGTTATAAAGTCTCATTTGGATCTTAAATGGGACATGGCATTTATGTGAGCTTTCTGAATGAGTTGCAGCCTCGAGCAAATCCAGTATCATGTGAATCAAGATAGTGTATCACATCAACAGAGAGGAAACCAGCTGTTGAGCGCTGGGGGAGTTGTTTAATTGTGTTATGATAGATACAGGGGACTGGAAATACATATTGAGCAGCGTGAATTTTACACACATGCCATAATTTCTTACTTTTCTGCTTGCTAGTTTGCTACAAATATTATTGCCAATTTTGCATAGGGAGGGGCTTTAAAGTGTGAGAGGTAGAAATGAGGATGAATGTAAAAGTTTCAGGGTAGATTTCTCAAGGTCCTTAAGCTGCCCTTCAGTCTGGGTCGTTGTAGAGCGAATGATGTAAGGAAGAAGTTCTTTCCCACGAGAGTGGTGGAGCACTGGAACAGGTTGCCCAGGGAGGTGGTTGAGGCCCCATCGCTGGAGACCTTCAAAGTGGGGCCTGACAGAGCTCTGAGCAACCTGCTCTAGTTGAGGATGTCCCTGCTCTCAGCAGGGGGGTTGGACCAGATGAGCTCTAGAGGTCCCTTCCAATCCAGACATTGCTATTCTGTGTTGAGCTGCTGCAGTCCAGCAGAGTTGGATCCTGCTCCATGCAGCCAGGGGTGACACTCTGGATGTACATTTCTGCATACATACAAAGGACTGAACCTTGGTGCTCCTCTGTGTGAGGAGCATAAGCTCAAAAGCAAACAGGAGGAGAGGGAAGAGAAATAAGGACAGTAGGTTTTAACATAGGATTGGGGTCCAATAACTTCTTGGCATCAATTCCCAGCTCTGGGGAATGAGTCTTAAGATTGCATTGTTATACACCTAAGAAAGCACGCCCGCCACTCCTTCCTCTGCACCTCACCTGCAGACTCTGGCACAGCATTAGAGCTGGTCCAAGCTTTGTACTTTGGAACATGAGCTGTTTTATCACCCCTTTCCTTGTAAGATCAGTCAGGATTGGGTAGTCTCGTTGTGCTGTGCTGACACTTGGGGCTGGGCTGTGTCTGCCTTGGTGCAGTGTGTGAGCTTGCAGAGTTGTGTAATTGCAAGTTTACTGTCATACAAGGAGTGACTGATGGCATAATTTGTATTTTCAAAATACAGCCTAATCAGGTGGTGTGGTAAATATTTCCAGGAGATAAAAACAAAGTATTAGGGCAGGGAACAGAGTTATAAACTTCTGTAATGAGCTGCGTATTGTTTGATCATGTTTTTTCATATACATGAGCTTCTGGATGCCAAATTCTAGTAATAATTGGCAGCTACTTCACAGTCCTGGAGAAATAATACTATAAATACTGGAAACAGTAAAAATGAGTGGATGTGTCAGTTCGCCTTTCAGACTACTGTTACTAACAGGTGATTAGTACAAATAGTAGAAGGCCCATTTATCCTTCTTCTTGCTCCTGGAAATACAAAGAGAGGGAGAGCTGGGGGAGCAGAGGGAGCACGTTCAGCTCCTCCAGCCAGTTAACAACGGTACTGCCGACTGGCTTGGATTACAGGTCTGGCTGTGTGGGTGTTTTAAGTTGCAAATCTGAGCAGTCTGCTCACTTCCTGAAGACCCTGAAAGATTTGAGGCCTGAAAGAGCCTCACTGGCCCAATCTGGAGAGTTTGCAGTGAAAATTTAGGATGCAGGAAAACCCCCAAATTATGGCTCTTTTCCCTCTTCCAGTGAGTGGCTGATGATGTCGGGTGGGTATGAAGTGGAGGGAATCCATGTCCGTGTGTTCATGTATGCCAGTAATCTTCAGTACTCCAAAAAAGAGGCAAGAAATTAAAATATCTCATGTTTTTATGTGCAGATCAGCTGCCATTATTTTTCAGATCAGCTGCCATTATTTTTCAAAGACACAAATTTGAAATAGCAAATGTTAATTTAGGGAAGTTTTTAAGATACATGGAAAGCACTTTAAAAAAAAAAGGCTTAAATGAGAATGTAAGGGGTTGGTCTTTAATTAAAATATTTTTTTCTGTAGTACAAATGTGTCAGTGCTCGGTTAAAGTCACACACATTGGAACTTGGGAGAGCAGGGGCAACAGTTCACTCTTTCACAGTGAAGAACAGTTTGTTTTTAATTATAATGAGAAGATCCTGGTAATAACTGTGAAAAGGCTGAGGAAAGTTGTACATTCACCAGTGGCTGCAAATTTTTGAGCTCGCTGCTGTTCACTCCTATGCAATGGCTCCAACAGTGTGCGATGGAAGGATGATTCCCACTCTCTAGGGGATTCTAGCGTGAAGTTGTGTGGCCTGTCATATGGATAAGCATGAGCATTAAAGGAGCATAATGGTCCCTTCCAACTTCTAACATCTCTTAAATTTTACTTAAAGCCCTAGGTTGATTCATCTAGTGTATGTTGCATTTGTATGTACACACTGTTGAAGGACATGCAATTTAGCGTAAAATATGAGCCTGGCAACTAGTACAAGAGGTGTGTTTGTAGCTTTTTAGACATTGCTTTACTTCTTTTCAAGTAATTAATGATAATTGGCACTTTTTTTTGCTAATATACCAGTTACCAAAAGTGGGATATTGTCTGTTTTTCCCATTTGAAAGAAGGTTGTCCAGTTGCTTTCCTTGCAAACCTCAGTCCATCCTGCAGAGCATGGCTGGAGAGTTGCTTTCCTTTTCTGGTGAAAGTTATGTGATGTTGCAGTCACTCGCTGTAGACACTGAAGAGAAACCTGAGGTGTAAGATCGAGGAATGTTGGAAAAGACAGTGTAATAATAAAATTGACACTGATGCTGGAAAATGAAACTGTTGAGTGGTAGCTTTGTCATGACAAATATTTGCAAGATGAAAGGAGTTTCATCCTAGGTCTGACTAAATGCTGGGGAGATCACCCTGCACTGCAGCCCACATTAGTACACTTGTGTGCATGTAAAGAGGTGCAGTGTTCTAAACAAACTAGAGGTCTGAGGGTTTTTTCTGGTTACAAGTTCTATTCAGCAAAATTAGTAAGACATATGTAGCCATGTGCAACATTGCAAATGTTCCATAAACTTAGCTTTGTTCTGTCATTGTCATTATCTATCTTATATTATGAATCACATTAAGGAAAAACACCTTGTTTCGATCCTCCAGGGGAAAACCCCTTTTTCTGTCTCACCTCTCCCCAAAAAGCCCCAGACACCTACTTGTCCTATGTCATCTGAAGCATATTTGAATCTGTTATCTGTACCTAAATCGACAGATACACTTTTCCTGTCTTGCATAGGAACAAAATGTTGTCCCACTTTCTGTAGTTGCAATTTAGTAATACCACAAAGAAGTAGTAAACTGAAATGTGTTAAAGAAATGGAGCAGGGAAGAGATGACAGTTTAAGTCCCCAGAAGATATACCTAATGTTACTCATAAGCAGAATGCAATTCACGGTAAGTAAAAGTAAAGCTGTGTTTCAAACCAGCATAAGTAAAATAAACCTCCCTGGGCAAGACTATGCTAGGATTTGATACTAATGAATCTTGCAGAACTGGCACTGCAGTTCTGAATTTTAACATCGGATCCATTTGTTTACCTTTCTAAGCCAGTTCAACATCAGTTTTCATGGGCCAAGACGGATATTTTAGTTTGTTTTCTTTCTGGAGCATGCTGTCTGCCTGTCTGCAGTAATGTCGGAATCTACTGGCCAGCTTCAGCTAAATTTAACGGGCAGTTTGAGAGCACAAAGTCCTTGAACTCCTAGCAGCTTTGTGAAACAGGCAGTTGGACACAGGATGACAGAAATCAGTGACCTTCCTGAAGGAAAGGCTCACCCATGATATCAGAGACGTGAGGGCCATTGCTAGTGCAGGGCTAGCTTTGCTCAGGGACTGGGGTCACCTACCTGCGAGAGCAAAAGCCACAAGGAACCAGCCTTCATGGTCTTTGCTGCTTATAGGACTGCTTGATCTTTTACGGTGGGAGAATATCCTAACTCCCTTTACTTCTCCCATACTTTCCTAGTAAATGTAGTATTTATACATTTCCAGCTTGCCTCTGCTCTAAACCAACAGCTTGTTTCCCATGTTCTGCAGGAGGCAGATGGAGCCTGAGACACAAAGTGATGTGACCCGGGCTATATGGGAGATGTAACATGGCACTGGCCTGTGCCACTGAGCTGGGAGGTTAGAGCCCAGCCTCTCACCTTTGCTGTCATGTGCCAAGAGTCACTAGTGAGTGCAGTTTTAAACTACAGATCAGTTACTAAACATCCCAGACTTTCTCAGATGGCTCTCGAGGAGTGAGACGCAAAGCTGCTCTGCCTTAAAAATTAACCACATTAGAATCCATGTCTCAGTTTAATACGTAGAAGCAGTTCTCTTGGAAGGCAACAAACAGAGATCCACAGTGCTTTGAAAAGAGAGGACAAACAGCATGGTAGCAGTCATGACAGGGCCTCTCTTCCCCTGCTGACTTTGCCCTTTTCATTCATGAAAATGGACAGCGGTGATGAAGTGAGACTGAGGATACTTCCTCCGCACTTGGGCTTCCTGCTTCAAGTGAGCTTGGGGTCATCTCCTGCATAGGGGGTCACTGGAAGGCAAGTGAAGGAAGAGAGAAGTTTTCAAGAAGTATTTAAGTACTAGGAAAGCATTTTGCTTGGTTTTGGCTGAGTCCTCAGCACAGTGGTCAATGTCACTCTTGCTCGTGAATTTGCTGCCAGATCCAGAACTGTTTACCAAATGTTGGAGCAACAAGGTGTAGTTGATTTCCTGCACCAGGAACACAAAGAGGTTTCCATCACAAGGTGTTTCTTGAGTGTTATTCTCTTGTTACTGCCAGGGACAACCAGCTTATGAGAAAAAGATATTTTTCTCCTTCCTGATAATGTTTTCAACAGATACGGTAGATTCTGTAGGCAGGGGGCTTCTAGCCAGTGGCCTGCAGTCCTCCGTGTGGCCTGTAAGCCTCCAGAGGCTCAGTGGGTGCTTCTTCATAGGTGGCAAAAGATAACCGAGAAAGTTAAATGGCATGACATAGGATTCTTAGCCTTTCATACACTGAAGAAAGGTGTGATGACTGTCTTCTGCTACTTGAATTAGTTCTGAGAAATTTTTAGATTTGGGGGTCTTTTTAATAACATTTGGAAGGAGAATACAGGATCCACTGTGAGAAAAGAATACCAGAGGATATTTGACATAAGCTCGGATGACAACATAATCACCTTAGAAAAGCATTACTTCCTAAGATTTTCAGCTGTTTTTACAGCTAATGCCTAAAATTTATTATTTTTCATGGGGTTTAGTGGGGGAGAGGTAGTACTTTCTTCTTTCTTTTTATCTAGTTTTACTTTTTCCTTTCTGTAACCATTCTTTACTATTTTGGTGCAAGGTGAAAAGAAAATATTTTGAAGACTAGAAGAGCTCTTTGTAAAACTACAGAAATTAGGTTAGTTATTGTAGCTGAAACTACTTTGATTTCTTTTTTCTTCTCTACTGTGTTTGCTTCATGATGCTCTTGCTGCTGTCACTATTACACTGTTGCAATATTACAGTAGAGTATAATGATATCATCTTACTTGGTGGCATAAAGATGAATGACAGCAGAATATTTGGGTTTTATGATTATACCTACGTTAGCAAGTAATGTGGACCAACTGGAGAGCATCTATATAGTGAAAAAGTTGGTGCTGGGATCCTGAGGTTCGCACCAGGCACATTTCAGGGTTGCTTTTACATCTGAGCAGTCTGATGCTGCTGACTGCCTGGAGAACAGGATGCTTCTAGTTTAGTTCCTCCCAAGAGGAATTCAGTTCATATGATCCAGGACCACCCCACAATACAATGAAAAGCTCAGACAGGATGAATTATCTGGAGATTTACTTCTAAAGCTACATTTGTGATGTGAAAAAAAAGCAATAAGGTAGCCATGCCCTGTAGTGTCCTCATGGGATGAAGGGGTGGAAAGGCAGGCGTACTTCAGCAATCTGATCTTGTACTTGTGCCTCTTAATAAAACACATTTCATAATTTTTCTTTCTTAATGTTCTTTCTTCCCTTTTCTTCATAGTTATTACTGAAAGGAGAAGGTTGGTGTGAGGTGGCCTCAGGGAAGTAAGGCTGCTTTGAGAAGTTAGAAGCAATCCTCTACTGGAAGAGGGATCATATAATCTTTAAGGAGTTTATACAATGACAAGTGCACATTAGATGCTTAACCAGTAATGACCCGTGTGTAGCAGTTTGTCCTTGACTTGCTGACGTGTGTGCCACTGGAGACAGTGCTCACGCCCTTACATTGAAGAGGGTGGTCAGAGACTGCACTGAACTGGGGCTGTTGGTCATCGTAGGACATTGGCTGGGTATCCTTTATTTAAGGGTGTGTAGGCTCTTTTTGATGTGTGTCCTGAGGCAGAGAAGGAACATACGGTATGGTGAGATGTAGTGTCATATTATTGCTAGCATGATTTGGAAAAATATATGATGTTACCTTAGAGAGTAGGTGTGAGAGCCAGTCTGGCAGATGTGACAGTCCTGCTTTCTGCATCTGACAGTTGGCAGCCCAGAGAGCCTACTGCCAAACCTGGTATTTGCTAAAATACTCATGTTATGATTTGTGCTGAATGAAAGGAAGTAGAAACAGAGATGACAGAAGCAGTAGTAGAATGGTTTCATTAAAAAAAAAAAAAAAAAAAAAAAAAAAAAAAAAGACAAGGCTGGACACGTAGACTTCCACAAAAGCTTCGTCTTTCTAATTGTTCTATCTCGCCTTGATTGAAAGAGTAGATTTGGCTACAAAAACTGGTTGGCTTTTGTAGCCAACCAACTCACTGAATCTAGGCAGAGGACAACCTTTTCCTCTCCCTGGAAGATTTTAGTTGCTGGCCAAGCTGCTGGCATAGTCCTGCTGACCTCAAAAAGTAAGACCAAACAACAGTGGTGCCGAGCTGGTTGAGGCTTAGTCAAATTTCTGTTCTAAAAAAAGCTTATGGTCAGGCCTCTGAAGTTTCCTGCAATGAAGGTCACCACAGGTTTCTACTGAAGTATCCTGTACTTTGTGGCACTGGAGACAGGTAAATGTATAAGGAATACTGATTGTTCAATCTTTCTATATAGCAGCAAACAACTACTTCTCCAAATCCAACCTCATAGAGATAGAAGGTAGGTGAGCTGAGTAAGTAAAGCAGAAGGTAATAGGGGGAAAAATGCCAGACTTATGTGTTCCAAAGAATGTGAAATATCTTCCCTTTTCTACAGCCCTTCACTTGAAGAACCCAGAATATATCTGGACGTTGCAAATCACGCCATACTTCATTTTCTTAACATCTCTTTCTAAACTGTAGGTGCCCCATAGCAGAGAGGCACACTCACCTGCTGCTTGAAAAGCTGCAGCAACACTCTCGAGTTTTACAAAGCGCTGCCACTGTCCAGACCAGCTTGGCCAGTGAGGCAGTGGGTGGATGGTGTTCAGTGTCCATCTGCTGGCATTCCTGGTTTTCAGAAACTGGGAGCCAAGGAGGGTTGTGCCTCGGTGAGCGCAGGCCGTCGCATGGAAGGCCAAGGCCGGGACTTGCGGTGCCGTCGGCCTCTCTCGGGCCTTTGTCCTGCGCTCAGGCACTGGGATAAGGAGACACTTCAGAGGGTGCCAGGGAAAGCCTGAGGTCAGCGCCCGGCAAGGCTGGCCCAGGTGATTACAACTTGGAAGGACCTGACAGTGCAGTGGGTAAGTGTCAGAGCGCGGCTCTGCGGCAGCTTTTAACGACAAGCACGGGGGCGGCGAGTGCCGGCCCGTAGTCCTCACGCCAGAAATCACGCGGTAAAGTCACTCTCAGCTGTTGAGGAAAGAGCAGAATTTATGGTGTTCGTGCTTATGAGCAGAAGGTGAGAAAAAGAGTAAATAGCAAGTGGGAACGCATTGCCTGAGCCTGACAGATCGTAGCAGAAGCAAGGGAGGGCAGCAGCCCTGTACCCGTGACGGGAGGTGTGCAGAGGGCCTGGTGCCACCATTTCTCCATCTCCAAAATGAGATCGTATTTTAGCAGTCTGCTTTCCTCTCATCTGGCCTTGGCTTAGTCCCGTCACGTGTGACCGTACTGCGGTGGTTTTTGTCCAGAACCGCTTGCCCTGGGGACAGCAAGGGAGGCTGGCAGCCCCGCCTGCTGCCTGTGCTCAGAGGTAGATGAGCCTGACCAAATACAAAATCAAATGTGCCGAGTCTTTCTCTGTAGTTTGTCCTGGGGTTTAATTTCTTTCTTTACTTAATTCTTTGTTTCCACTGCTGTGCATTTTCATCAGTTTTGCTCAGAGTCGAGTCATGCTAACACAGTGAACGTACAAATTGACCGGGATGGAAAATCAGCTCTGGTCGTTCAGCTCCGTTGGCCTTTTGAGACAAGCTCCACTGTGAAATGGAGGAAGGCTGGAGGAAAAGGGGGGTTCTCACTGGTGGCATTTTATCAGGCTGCTACTTTCATGATATTTGAGGTTTCCTTAAGCAAGGGGTATTGTCTGTCTGGGCTTTTGTTGAAAAGCAAAATACTTCTGAGTGCAGACCAGCACAGCACCTGTTGTGTTCCTGCAGCTCTGACACCAGAAGGCAGTGAAAAAGTCTCTGTGTGTGTGTGTGTGTTTGGTTGGTTGGTTTTTTGTCCACTCGTAGCTTTTGAGGGAAGTGCCATGTTTGTGGGCAGATATGTGCTGGTCGACCATCACTGAATTCTTGGGGGTTAACAGTAGAGCACGCTGCACTGTGGTACTGATTTGAGGGGACTCTGGTTGAGTTCGACTCTGTCTCATCTGGCAGGGTTAGTGCTGTGCCTGTGGGAGGGGGAAGGGGGATTTGTACTTCAGAGTGAGCCTTCGGTTGGCTCTGCTGGTGGCTAGAGAAGCCCAGCACTGCCTCATTTATTGCACTGGGAAGAATGAAAGAGCTGACAAAATACTTCTTTAATTTGTTTGAAGCTGCATTCATTTCTCCAGAAGGGGGAGAGTGGAGTAGTTGAATACTGGGAGGAATGTGCCTAGTTCAGGACTATTCTTCTTCCCTGACTCGACAGACACTACAGAGAAAAATCGAGACATTTAGAAAGGGTCTGTCAAATCTACTCACATGTTTTTGCAAAGTCCAGCACTATTTGACTATCGAGTGAGGCTTTATATGTGCGACTGAATAGTTCTGTGTTAAGAGTTCACAGTTGTTTTTTGATACCATTCAGGTTACTGAGCAACTATCATAAATGCACAGAGGTGCAAGCCAGGAGAGTGGACTGTGACTGCAGGAAGAGCACACATGCATATGGCAGGTCTGCAACTCCTCTGTCATCATGAAATTTGACTCACAGTATCATGATGTAGCAAAAAAAAAAAAACCAACAAAAAAATCAGCAACCAGGTTATTTTTCTTACACTGAATTTTCAGGGTTTTATCTTGTGTTTTATGAATTCTTACCTTTTTTTAAAAATAAGGGTTTGTTCCTTTTAAAATAAAAAAGTAACAAAAATTTCCTTCATCACAGTTAAATCTCTTTTTATTTGACAAACCCTGGTTTGCTGCCCCTGTTTCTGTAAGGATCAGATGGGTAATGGAAGCTGTACAGCAAATTAATGTATGCTACTCGAGATAGTAAAATGCAGGGCTACAATAGGCCTTTTTTCAGCAGCTGTGAAGCTGTTGTGTGACTACAGTGAATCCATTCAGTCTCCCCCACGCTTGCTGGGGGCACCCAGGAGAAGAGAGTTGTACTGGTGAAATGACTGTCCAGCATAACGGTTTCAGAGGGTCAGGCTCATTACTCACTCCTCATTTTGGTTTATGGGGCCTTTTGCTGTGGATGTGAAGTTTCAGTATCGTGCATTAAGAGATGTTCACGTTACCAGATTATCCACTGAATCAGCACGGGCGTTGTGTTCCTTCCATCAGCCCCGTGAGATAGGGGAAGGCTGTTATCTTTGCTGTAGAAGAAGGGGAAACTGAGGCACGGGAAAACTGTTTTTAAATGACTGTGTGCATTAGAAGCCAAACTCTCATACTTTAAACTGTAGAAGCTCAAGTGTCATTCAGAGCTATTTCAGCCCTTCAGGAAGTGTCACGTAGCATTTGCCCATAGGTCATGCAAAAAGCCTGGAGGATAGCTGGGAATCTGTCCCTCAAACAACATCACTTGTCTGTTTAAACAGAGCATTAAAAATGTAAGTATGTAAGTGAGAACAGGAGGATTTTATGCTGATTTTCATCTTAAAATAGAATCCCCGGCCACCTTGTGTTTGAGTCGGGGAGAAAAACCTTGAGAGGCAGAACCTAGTTGATTCAGCGGGGTGACACTGCGTAAAATAATCCCTTTAACACTTTTTCTTAAGAATAGTTTCTAGGTGGCATGACTCATGGACAGAGTGTCCTCATTTCACTTTGAACTTCCAGCCTTCTCTGGATTTGTGTCACAGCTTTTAGAGGGCTTTCAGCTCTGCCTGCAACTCTGTAGGTTTGGCTGTTGCAACCTTTACTCATGTTGAGTGAGAGCAGGCTCCTTGTAGCAAGTGGCAACACCACGTAAGCGAGAACGAGCACGGTGGAGCAGGGGAGCAAGGTGATTTAAAGAGAGTGTTTTCATACCATAAGCAGCTTTGGGGAATGGTCACGGAGGCACAGCCTCTGTCCGTGTGTCAAGGGAAGCCCTTGTGTGTCGGTCTTTGCTTTGAGTTTTGCATTATTTTCTCTGTGTGTGTGTGTAATAAACAGTGATGTAGAAAGCTGTACTTTTTGAATTTCTGACTGCTTTTGGAGAAGTTGTATTTTCTGAAATAAATCCAGCCACAGGAGGCTGTGGATAATGTCTCTGTTTCTTAATTAAAAACAATGGAAAATACTATTCAGAGCTGTCTGGCTATGTCCTAGCTGAGGAAGAAAACCAAAGTGGTCTGGCTTACATGCACGCAAGGTCAAATCCTCCTCTTTGCCATGTTGTGAAAGTTTGTTGGCTTCAGTGGGGATAGTTACAGGTGGAGCCCCAGGAACAGTTTGTTTTTCAGGCTTTTTAACAGAGCAAGAATGAATAGAATTGTTGGTCCTAAAAATTGTTTGTATAGAAATAACTGGGATGCCTGTAATCCAGAGGGGCCGTGCAAATGCAAGCCCAGGCTCTCAGAGGGAAAGTGAACTCTGAACTGGCTGGCAGAGTTTGCTTCTTGTAGCCAAGGGATTTTCCTGCTGACAGAGCCTGGTTTGAAGGCTTCTGTGCCCTGCCGGCTCCTGACCTGCCTGGCTGCACAGGTATGGGAGAGGGAGGAGGGTGAAACGGGGGGCAGCGAGGAAGTGTTCTGGGAGCAGCACTCGCTGAAAACTCAAAACCCTTCAGACCTTTTTTGGTTATGGTGGAGAATGTCAAAATTGATTGTATTAGAGACCTGCCAGTTTCTCTTACTCATTTACTTTGTCGCTCCTCCTCCCTTCCTTCCTCTCTAGCCAGCCGGGCTGGGTTGTGTAGTGCTAACGCTGCATTGCTTCTCCAGCATGGATACTACTTCCCCCATGCTGCTACTACAGAAATACTACACTGAAGATTTAGGGTGTTGGCTGTATACATCTTATTAGTGGTAATAATAATAAAAGTGATGATTTCTCTCCTGTGTAGCAGTTTGATATTGTATCTCTCAGCTTTCTTCCCTTTCTTCTCTTTCACCTTCAGAGATTTGTGGTGTCTGTACTTGAAGCGAATACTTTGTAGTGTGCTGTCTGCAGATTTTAAAAATAACATGTTTTGGAGTGGTTCAAAATAGCAGGGTTTTGGTGGTTGGGTTTTCGTTGTTGTTTTTTTTTCCTTTTTTTTTAAAGTACAACCCACAGAAGAGTGTTTATGCTGCTTCTGCTGGGGGGAGTTATCACACTTGCTTTAGATAATGAAATATACATTTAAGAAAGGTCAGGGATTTCCCCAGAGCCACCCACCAATTGCTTGAAATGACATTTTCATTCTGAGTGTTTCTTGTTTTGTTTTTGTTTAAGATCCTGGAGCACAGGGAAAGAGTTTTAATGCAAAACATCAGAAAAAAAAGGCTGCAACATCTCCTGTGAGAGAGGGGAAAAAAGGAGATTTACAATTGAATCTTGAAACACTCATGATTTGAGGTAAGTGATTGGAGGGTCTTGTCATAAGTTACAGTTAGTTTGTAATGAAATTAATCATGATTTACCTCAGACTGTCGTGATTATTTCTATCAAAGGCAATAAAAACAGATGGGAGGCAGGAGAACTTTAATGGCAAACCCAGAAACATCACTAAAAATATGGAATGGACTTCTCTTTTTGAAAATGGGCCCTATAAGCCCCAATCCCACGACCAGGCCATCATTCTAACATAAGGGTTAAGCCCTGTTTAAATCAATGAAGCTATTCTTCCTGGAAGGTTGGCATGTGCCTAAATATTTTCAAGTTTGGAATCTATATCATATGGGAACTGTGCAGAAGAAAGCTATTGAAGAACATAGAATGCACAGCCAGAAAAATGCATATGCAATTATCTTGCTGCTGGTGATAATGTCATGAGTAATCTCATTTGACAGCATTCTAAAGTGATATTTTTGTATTAAATACATAGTTCTCATTTTTATGTTTAAACACCTCATTGAAATACCAAAAACTTCTTTACAGAGCCTGTAAATTCTACACCAGCTTTAATAACACATCTGTTTTAATTGCTTCATCAGTGTGTCTTTGAACAAGTAGAGTTAAATGTATGAAGAAAATAATGTCCCCTTTCATAACTAGAGTTGCAAATTGCACTTGGATATTTGAATAGCAGCCTAAGTAAGAGTAACCTGACTGAGGCTGGATTGTGTTGTCCTGAGTTGTTAATTTTTTCTTAATAAAGGCAATCGTGAGTTGTGGGGAAAAGCTCACCTTTTCCCTCGAGGCTTTGGGTTTTGGTTTTAATTTTTCATTAGAAAAGAATGACCTCCGAGTCTTTTTTTGTCCGCTAAAGAGAAAACATTACAGTTGTAAAACTTAGAACCACTGAAAATGCTGCATAAATGAAAAGTATTTTTAGTGGTTTTCCACCAGCCTCTTTCTTAATTAAAAAATTCAAGTTCCTTACTTCGTTCTGCCCCATGAGTGTGCTGAAGGAGGTAAAATTACCATTAAGAAACCTGCAGAATCAAAAAGACCCACATCCCATGGAAAAAGCAGAATATCAAATGTGCAGAATATCAAACCCTTTGGCTGGTGGCATTTGCAGACATTTGTTGCTTACCAGGTTTGAGAGGAGAGGAGAGGGGAGCATAGCCCAGCCCCTGGGTGACTGCTCTGTATTTGCTTTGTAGGAGCAGAACTATTCAGTTTCTTTTGAAATCAACGGGCTCACTGCAGGGAGCTAAATATTTCCTTTCTGGTCAGTGGACAAGAGCCATCGCTTGCGAAATTGCAATAGTCCTGTGGGCATTTGTACTGATCTATCCAAAAAGTTCAAAACTTCTACAGATCAGTGTGGCCAGCTCCTTTTGTACGAGCTTCAGGGGCTGCGCTTCATCCCCTCCTCTCTCTCTCCTCATCCCCGCGGATCAGGTGGGGAAATGCTGTCTGGAGCCAGCCCTTTTTGGGGCATAGGGCAGCAGTCCTGGCCAAACCAGAGAGGGAGGGAGAGGTGCACCGCAGGGACCAGAGTGCGGTCTCTCTCAGCCCACCTTTGCTTTCTTGCCATCCCACTCTCCTGGTAGCAAGCATTCCTCCTCAGCTCTGCAGAGCATAAGTCAAAATACTTTTATTCCTGTCTTTTTTTGATTGACGTCAGACCAGGATAACCTGATGATTTTTCCTTTAACATCTGTCTTCTTGTTGCTCTCTGAGGAAGCGCCTGTTGAAGTTCAGGGGAAGGTATCTTCATAGCATCTGTGTGGCCTTTGTAATCATTTGATCGGCACTCTGTTGCAGTCAGAAAATCATTGAATCTTTTTTTTTAGTTTTCTTTGTATTGGAGAGTGCAGGACCTAGCTCAATGGCAGAGTATCAAAAGGAAGAAGTTCTTTGGTGGCTAAAGATGCAGTTTGAGATACATTAAATTGTACCAGTACTCCTGCCCTTTCTTGATTATTTTTTTTTCAACACATGAAGAATACTTTTCAACACAAGAATACTTTTGTGTGCCTGGAGAAAGTCCTGTGGTGCGGGCCAGGGAGTTACTCGGGTGCAGAGCAGAGCAAGAGGAGGGACCAACTTTCTCCTGCCTTGTATTTCTCACTGGGAGTGAATATGGGGGACTGGGCCTGCCTAGATTAAACACATGCCTGTTTTGTTTTGCCTTTCTCCGCTCTTCCCTCAGCTGTCAGTGTGCCATGTTCAAATGGCAGCCACTGGTCACAAATTGTCCCATCCATGCTTCTTAGCTTTCCTAAACCATTAGTTTTGTGGAGCTTTTTGACAAAGATGGCACCGGTTCGATTTGTTTTGTTTTTTTCCCCCCAGATAATGGAAAAAGAGGTGGTTTGTTTGTTTGTTTGTGTTTTCCCCTCAAGTCAGCTGCATTAGTTCCCAAAGCAACTTGTGTTAAGTGGAAATGAGGCTTTAATAATACTTGTGCTTGCTGGAGACTTGCTTAGATTTTAAAATCTCCCCCCCCCCCAGTATATGGATCTTTTCAATGGGGTGCCTCTATTGTGAATCAGAAAGAAAGTGCACGAGCTGCCAGGCACATAATGGAATTGTTCATTTGCCTCTGTAAGTGTGTGTGAGCCTTTGTAAAGAGGAGATGGTGGGGACAGAGAATGGAGACCTTTGCTGCAGGGAGCTGGGAAAGTGCAGTGGCACAGCCCAGGCCACCATTGTGGTGGGACCTGCCAGTTCTGCTCAGCTGTAGTGGGCATTACCTGGGACTTGCCACACTTAGCACACCCCGTGAAGAGGGGTAAAGCTTAAGCTGCTGTTGGCTGTGCCGGTTGTAAACCACATAAGGCAAAATATTCAAAAGCTGTAATATTTCCAATACTTTCCTTAAACCATGTGCATTGGCTTTCAAAAGGGTGATGTAAATACGAATGCTGCCAATACTGTGCTTCCTCACTGTGAGGCTATTTATTATAAAGGACGTATGGTCTAAGTCATTTTAGTATGGAGTAGATAAGAGCTTGAACCAGAGCCTTGGATCCAGGCCCACCAGCAGCTTTGCAAAAGGCAGGATCCAGATCTGAAGTCAGTGGTTCATGCAGCTTCTAGTAGAGAGTGGTTTTAACTTATTCTGTAAAATGGAAGTAGCCAGAAGTTTGAAGTTGAGGCATTTAAACCAGTTGCTGCCTTTTTCTCACCTACTGTTCTTGTCTGCCTTAGAAGGTTATTGTGAAGGCACACCAGCTATTTTCTCCAGGCCATGCTGGCCAGGTCACACCAACTCAGGGAGTGGAGAGGGGCTGCTGTGGTGATTACTGTTATACAGCTGTATCCCATTTTTCCAGAGGATTTTTTCTTCTGAGGAGTTAGTCCTCCCTTCTGGATAAAGGTCTTTGGAGTCACAGTGGAGGCTTTGGAGGTAGGACCTTGAAGTTTCACAGGCACCAAGAAACAAGTTGATCAGTCTGTTTTGACGCAAACCAGCCCACAATGGCCAGACCTACTAACAAGCCATAGCTTGTCTCATGATGCCATAGCTCAATTGCAGACATGAAAAATTGTGGCATTATAAACAAGAAATTCATAAAAACTAAACTTTTCTTTCCTTTCTAGATATGAGTCTCTTAACTTACTCTCCCTCTTTTCATTTGCCCTTGGACACAAGATTTCTAGGGCTTTCCAGAGTCTAGCTGTGCATTTACTAGAGAGGCATCTGGTTATGTGTTACACATCTGTTGCGTACATCAGAGTGTCAAACCCAGCACCCAGAGACTTTACGTGGTTTTGCAGCACTTCCTGTGGGACTTTGGATCTGTAAGCCAATGAATGGTTTGTGAGGATACAAAAATGCTGTATTTCAACCTACTGCCTATATTACTGCAGGTTATTGCATATGTATTGCATATATATATACATATATATTACAGTCCCCTTTGGGTTTGGAAGAGAAAAGCTGGTATGGGAAAGCTGAGAAGTGCTGGTGAACTGGGAAATCTTGAGGTATAGCAGTGAATTTGCTCCCTCCTAAAAACATCATCTTTCTGGTTGGCAGTACAAAAAACAGTTTTCATGATGAATCAAACACCTCTAAACAATACTGCCCAAACAAGCGTTCGTGTATTTCAGACTTAACTTCAGAGTTGGTCGGACTGTGGGAAGATGCCAGATACCTGAGACAGCAGATTTTTTTTTACCTCAGGCTTTGCGGTTTCACCTGGAAAAATCTGTCCTGTTCACAGCCTGTATAGAAACGTGAGTTTTAATAAGTATCTTCCATTTGAAAAGTGTTTCCTCTCGGGGCGCAAGAAGCCGTCCCGAGGGCTCGCCAACCCTGCATCCCACTCACCCTCTGCAGCCTTCGGCGTCCGGCTGCCCTCTCTGCAGCAGGGCTGCTGCGTGCAGGGTGCTGCAGCTGCTTTGTTTGAAATGATAATAATATTTTACACTGTTACTGTGGAATACTGCAGTATTTTTTGTAATTATGGGCTGCGTGCCAGTAATGTACAATAACATTTTGCTCTTCCTGTGCAGTTGCTACTGTAGGCATTCGTTCCAATTTGGGCTGCATTTGCAGTACGTGGTTTGGTTTTTGTTTTTTGGTTTTTTTTTTCTCCTAGACTCTGCTCATTATCTATTGTGGATATTTTTGGATTATTCATTTCTACCCACGTCTGTCCGTACAAATCTATCTCAGAAAGCACTTCAGAGTGTTCCGTTGAACAAGCAATTATTGTGGCTTTCACAGAATTACGTTCTTGTGAAAGTATGAGACAAGAATGAGATGAAAATGAAGATGAAAATTGCTTTGTAAGTTTAAGAATGGCTATGTTTTTAAAAATGGCAGAGGCAGATAGAAGGCTAAGCCTTTCTTTGACTGATGGTAAGCACATTTACCACTGAAGTCCTGGTCTGCACCAAGCCATAGGTGGCTGAAACCTCTGAGATGGCAAAATCTGGAAGGCACTTCACATTGTCAGAGCCTGTAACATTGCTCTGCAGTTTGGGTTTTCACTGTTAAAGGTTTTTTTTCTTTTAATTTTATTTTGTTTCCAGAGGAAAATAATCATAACTTGGAAGACAGTCAGTAGCGTTCATGCCAGTGATTGTTTATTAACGTTGTCATGGTCTGGAGATGAAATTTTTCTGAAAGGGAAATAAAAAGTCCTAGACATCAGAGTTCCAGCTAGTCAGCCTGCCCTTAGTGTGTTTCTGGAAGGTAAAAGTTGAGTCCAAAAGGACACAAAATAAGCGCAACACAAAGGACACAATTAACTGCTTTTCTAGTAAATTTGGTCTAAAATACAGTGTGTTATATGAAAAAGATTGCACTTTTCTCACATGTTATTTTAGTGTCCTTGTACTGTGCTGACTCACCAAACTGCTTCAGTTTCAGTCTGCATTTGGTTTTAATTACCTCAGAGGCCTGTATTTGTACACTGCTCTGTCAAGTGCTTCTCATCTGCAATCCAGATACTATTTTTTTTGTTTGTTTGTTTGGCATTTCAACTGACCTGTCTGTTTTTTCATTTTCCAGACCTCTGTTTTACTAACATTTGAAAGCAATCACTGCGTGCCTGCTTAGGCCCTGCAATAGGCAAAAGCCATGTTGCAGCAACAGACAGAACAAGGAGTGAATCACTGCTTTCTGCTTTCCATTCGATTACCTAAACCACGACGCATAAATACTGCTTTATGTACGATACAGCAGCGTGATTATCTCACTGCATTGACGGAAGAGTGCTGGTAGTGAAGATAATTCTTCTTCTATTACATCTTTAATGAGCTATAATTAAAAATAGTGTGTTGGCATGCCAGAATAGACGTGTTGCTATCAGAGTTTTACCGAAGCCATTTCAGCTGTTTGGTTTAGTCGTATTGTTCTGAAAACCATAAGAATTAAACAGCGGGAAAATCTGCTTTGCTAGTTCAAAGTTAACTGGACAGAAAAATCTGTTGAGTGATGAGATTTGGGTCTGTGCTGAGTGTTTCTTCAAGAAACAAGTCTGGCTTGTTTCTTCTCTGTCTTTGAGAGTGAATTTTTTACTATATAGTAAAAAAAAAAATAATCACAAAGCAGCTACAGAGCTCCAAGTAGGTCCCAAGTCTCTTGACACCTGTGGCAAAAAGTCTGAGTCACAGATAGCACAGAGCTGTGAAGCCTAATACTCTCAGTATTCAAAAGCTCACCTACGCAGGAATTGAATTTCAAGTGCCTCTTTTAGCTATGGGTCCCCCCCCCCCCCCAAACTAAGAAAATGTAAGAGTCATTCTTAGAATTTTACAAAGAAAAATTTTCTCAGCATTTGTGGCATTGTGAAGGATTGACATCACTTGGAGATCAGAAAATAGTGCTGTCAATTTTAGCTTGATGGCATTCCATTCTCTGCTCCAAAAACCTGATGACTAACAATGGATGACTCAAAGATTTCTTGGGATTGTCTTTATTTATTTATTTATTCATTATTTTATTCATTTATTTATTTTATTCCCCCCTTGTGCAATTTCATTGCCATTTTTAGCATGGAGGGCAGTTCTCCAAAGAATGTCTGCGCACTTATCTCTGGTTTCTTGAAAATTCAGAACAAAATTGAGTTGTGTCAGACGACAGAAATCATTGTTTGTTCCTAAGCATTTTGGTGACATTGAGTGAGCTTTATTAAGAATCCACAGTAAGAGCAGGAGGCATTTGGTAGAGAGATGTTCCATCTCTGCTTCGGCAGCATGGGAATCTCCCTATCATGCTGCTTCATTATGTTGTGATGAGGTTTTGCTTAATTATTTTCTGTGTTTTATCAGCTGTGCTCAGGGAAGTTGCCTGACAAAACAAATTTATCAGTGGATTTGGGAGACTTGGACCAGCTTGAAGTACTTGTTGAACCCCAGCATCCTTCTGTCTGCCTCAGTTTTTTGTGTGAAAAACAAGGATTACGTCTCTTAGATATTTTAGCAGGATGTTGAGAGTAGAAATACTAAGGACTGAGAATTGTGTGGGTACTACTGTTACCTAAGTGATGTGGTATGTTTAAGATAAGCAGTGCTGTCAGCTGCTCTTGGCAAAATCCCTGGTGTTGCCATGAGTGAAATTTTTAACTCTGAGTATTGGGATTGTTTAAATGGCAGCAGTGCCCTGTATCCGGCATATTCTGACATGTCAGAATGAATGTCTGAGGTGTGAAGCTGCTGCAGAGAAATCTGCGGGGGACACAGGTTAAAGTGATCCTACAGGGAGTATCTGCACATTTTCTTCTGCAATAGATAGCTTGTATTTTACTTAGACTTGTCCCCCAGAAAAAGAGAAAAGGAAGAAGTGCAAGTGTCCCCTTAAGAGCTGCTGTGTCAAATTTGAAGAATGATTTGAATTCAGTCATTAAAGTGTGAAATGGAGGGATTTTAGTTCTGCTTTAAATTATGCATCTCAAATTAACCTTAGCTGCAGAGTCTCTGCTGACGCCCCCGTAATGACACATTATTGGTACTAATGGCTTCTTTGCGACTCGAGATACAAACAGACATCCCAGACAGAAACATTTCGGCTTTGAACTAAATAAAACACACAGCATACATTTCTACCTTGGGTATCTATTGACAAAGCTCTGCTCTCCCGGTGGCCACTGCTCGTGAGCTCTTCTTCCCAGCTTCCACACACTGCTCCTTGTCCTGGCAGGCAGGGGAAGCTCAGTGAAAGCAGCTTCACTAGCTTGGAAGAGCAGGAGAGCAGTAAATTTGGAGTGAGCATGGAGCCCGGCCAGAAGCCGAGTATTGTAGGGAACCAGGACAAAGACTGGGATGTGGGCAGTGGAGGGGAGGAGGAACTTCCAGCAGATGATAATCTTGGGAGGAAAAGGACCCAAAATTGTGAGGGAAATGGAGAAGAGATGCCAGGACTTAGGGAGGAAATTGCTAAATAAGGGAGGGGTGAGATTAGTAAATAATATGTGCAGTAGTGGTTTGTTAACCCTTTATGTGTCCTGCTGACATGAAAAGGAGTCATGTTCTTGGAGCAATGTGCACTTGAGTTTTCCTTATGAACATTCTTTGAAAAAAATCCATGTCTACCCAGAATTTCACTCACAGGTTTTGCAGCTTTCTCTGTGCTACTGGTGTGTCTCCTGGGACGAGAGGTGTAGGTACTACCTGCACGGAGCTGCTGGGCAGGCAGCCTGAACACGGCTGTGAATGAGTGAGGAAGGCATAGCCTGGGGAGCTGTGTGTGGAAGGTCCCTGGAGTTTTATGTGTTGATGAAAAAGTGGCTCAGCAAGGCAGGCCCAGAATTTAGACCTGGGCTTCCCTTCCCAAAGATACTCACTAGCTCATTGTTTTTATCCTTGTTTTCTCAGTGGGATGCCAAGAGGTGGGCTATTGGCCATCTCCCCAGCAGCAGCTCTGGATATTTGCTTGTTAGCTGTGGCAGGAGTGATGGAGAAGTGCTCCTGCCCCATGGTTGTGTCAGGTGGTCTGTTCCAGGCTGTGTGAGACTTTCTGTATGGGTCTGCTCTCAGCAGAGAGTGCTGGGGAGTAAGTAGTCTCGTGGTGTTCTGGTTCTGAAGCAGGATGGCATTTGAGTATGTAGAATCAAATACAAAAAAAGTCTTCACATGCCTCCTTTGTGTTCCTCAAAGGAACCATGTTCCTGAACTGGGGCCTAAGACTTTAAAAAAAAAAAAAGAGGGTAGATATGCTATATATGCTATATGTTACATTCACAAAGCACTACAGATATTTGTATGAATAATTAAAACACCATTTGGGATTGCCCCAGTAATAGAACAGAATGTGTTTTGTCATTTTGCTTTTGTTTCTTTTTGTCAGTTGATGAATTTATTGATTTCTACCATTAATTTAGAGTAGGTATCCGAAACATTGTTGCAAATTAGCAAAGCTCTGCTTTATGTTAATAAGCTGTTGAGAACAGTAATGGAATGAAAAGAATTCAGAATTCAGTAATAACGCTCTGAGAAGTTGGGGCCTAGAACATGTATCTAGTATTTTGCATCAAATAGGTTTGTAAAAGATTAGAGCCTTTGTTTGTCCTAATTGTTAATTCAGAGAAAATACTCATTTAATATTCCTTACGAATAGCCTAATAACTCGTTGGAAAAAATGGAAAATAAAGGCGACATCAGATTTTCCGTTTTATTTGTAGTTAACCTTAAGCTGGTTGGAGTCAGTGGGGATACGTTGTGTGAATTGGAGGGCAGAGCTTCACTGTTAGACAGCAGTCCTTCTGAAACCACGCGTGAAAAAATAGTCCATTTCTGAAACCAACGGCTGAAAAGCACAGACAGGTGTGATTCAAGATACCTGAAGTAGGTATTATAAAATTTTCTGTGCATCTGCACACAAAATACTTTCATATTTCTTAGTTGAAACTTCTTATTTCTGTCTTTGATTTTTCCTTATTATTTACATTTAATTCACTAACCTGTTTTCTCTCTCTCTCCTTTTTTTTTTTTTTTTTTGTGCCTTCAGAAACAGCTGGTTTCTGTGTATGCTGGAATGTGTGTGAAATATGAACACGTAACAATTGTTAGGTCAGTGTCGTTATGTTCCTTTTTCAGGGCTGTTTTTCTTCCATTTTCCAGCTACAAGGGACAATTTGTCATAACACTTGAATTGGTATCATATGTTTTGCTTGGTACTGTTGTTTTAGCCATGCTAGGAACATATCTTTTCATATGTATTTTTGGGCCCAGTTCTGGATGCAATAATACGATGACTGGTACAGAATGATTCTTAATCCATTGGGTTGTGTTGTATTCTGAGTGTTTGTGACATGTCCTGTCTGCTGCACTGACCTCTTCCGCCTTGTGCTTCTTGCTGTGTACTTGGAGTTTATTTGTCATTGTGCACATTAACATCAGGGGAATTGTAATCAATGACAAAAAGAACACAGAATCCAGTGGGTGCTCAGGATACATTTATTTTTTTTGTCTTTTGGTGTTTGGTTTGGATATGGTGTGAGCTGGGTGTGTTTTGTGGTTGCTTTATTTTTTATCAGCTGTTTTTTCTTTCCCATTGATGGCTAATGGGAGGGGTGTTGTGCTGTCAGTCAAGGCCTCTGCTCATCCCCATGAGCCTTGTCCTAAAAGCAATGTGTATTTCTTACCTAGCCTTTTTCCGAGGCTTTGCAGACAGCTCATCCCTTGTAGTGTCTTTGCTTGTGCCGTTGGCCACCTCTGTTGGGAGGCAAGAGTTGTGCCATCAGAGACATGTACCTCTGCCTACCAGCCACGCGTGATGTCCAGATTTTACCAGGGAGAAAGAACTCATCTGGCTATTGACACATCCACTCATTAGTCTAGGTCTTAGTCCTAGTTCTCAGGAACCATCACCATTCCAGCCTTAACTGGAGGTGCCTTGCTCTGTTGTCATAATACAAAACGAGCTACAAAACTGTTTGCTGTGTAGGGGGATGTAGAATAGCTGTCTCAGTCTGGAAAGTGCTGTATGAAATTGTTCCACTTAACTGTTGTTCCATGTAACACCTACAGTGACTATAAATGAGGGATATTAGAGGGGGGGAAAAATCCTATTATTTCAGTTAGTTTACTTTGTGCATATTTGACAGCCCTCTGTGTATAGTCATTTACATCATTTCCTGGGGTAGTCAGATTTCTCTTAATTTGTGTGGCTCTTTCTCTCAGCAATAGGGAAAGAAAATCCATTAAGGAGCAGAAAATGTGACTGTAAAGCCAGGAAAAGTTGTCAGCAACCTCAAGAAGAGTTCTAGGTACGTCGAACTGCTTTTGACTCATCTTCCAAAAGCAGCTCAGTTCCAGCCTACCAGTGCCCTTTTGGGCTACGTTTCAAGATGCTGTGATTGTACTCAGCTAGGAAATAAAAGGGTTGTTAGCAAGCCCAACACATCCTTTCTTCTCACAACAGGTTCGCTGATGGCCACCAGTGCAATAGCAGCGCGCAGGTCGGAGTAAACACCAGAAGTACTCGTGGATTTTTTTGGCCCCACTGTAGCATGTGTTTAGGGTTACACAGGATGTTGCGGTGGGTTTGCATCCACACGCCCTGGGAAAGGAGAGATGTTTTTCCTTATTCTTCTTCCCCTCATTCTTGCCTTTAGGCTTTTACCTTGGGTTGAGGCTGGGCTGTTTGGTGTCTTTCCAAGGAACGGAGCAGGGCAGGGAGAGTGTGCCTAGCCAAAAAGATAAGAGAACAGGTCATTCTGAGATACCAGTGTTACATGAGGTGCGTGTTTTGCTGCATATCCTGCTTAGGGACTAGTAAAGAGCAAGATTTTCCCTGGCTGTGTGTCAGGTGCCCTGCTGCTTCAGGGTTACGGTGGAGCTGAGTGTGGGCTTTCTTTTCCACGAGGGAAGACCCTGTGCTTCTGCTGTGTTTTGGCAGCCTGACATGGCAGAGAGTCAGTAACCTGTGTGCGTGGTCCTGGGTTCTTTTTCTTCATCTGCCTTCCTCGGTTAACTGAAGCTCTGTGACTTTTTAACCCGCTGTCCATAGGCCGTTGTTTTACAAGCTCATTAAGGTGGCCAGGATGGTGACGGCAGCAGTCCTGCCCCCCACCCCCCGTGGGTACTCATTAGATGGCTTCCTTGTGCTGACATAAGCGTTGTGTAGTCATGCTCTGAGCCAGGTCTGGGAAAGGAGCCAAGTATAAAATAATCCCTCAAAAAAAAAAAAAAAAAAAAAGGTACTTTCTGAGCAGGATCTGTTCCCGGATCTAGCTCACCACCGCTCTCACACCGGCCTGCAAAGTGTGAGGGTTTGTACTGGTGCAGGGGGAGGTGGTCAGGGGTGCTGCTGCTGGCAGTAGGGTCGCTGGCTGCTCACGTGGTGTTGACCCAGTGAAACGGGGCTCTTGTGGGCATGCTGCCTGTCTTTCCTTGAGTCTGTTGGCCTGGCTGTGCTTCCGGTAACTTGTGAAGCTGCAAGGTACTTTGGGCTAAATTCACCCAAAAGGTGGCGTTTGAAGGTGTCGAGACCACCCTCTGTGCTTAGAAATATGTGGTGGCTGCTAGACTGACCCAAATCTGGACCCAAACACTTGCCCAGCAATAAAAAGTTGTTATCAGGGTCTCAGATGCTGACCTTGTCAGGCGTCCTCTTGCAGCACCATCCTGCTGTCCCCTTCCGAGTTGAATTGCCCTCATTTTGTGACTGTTCATCTCCAGGGGCAGGAACAGTTCACCTCCTGGGTCCTGGCTGCTGGGGGTGGCTGCACTTCCAGCTGTGAGGTGGAGAGGTTTTTTGTTTGTTTTCCATGTTTCTTTCTTGTTTTTCTTTTTTCTTCTTTTTTTTTTTTTTTTTTTTTTTCCCCTTAGGGTTCAAAATTCATGGAAGCTGGGAAAGTTAGGAGGCAAAATTCCTTTCAGTGTTTTTTTTTTTGTGTAGCCAACTATTTAACCCTGAAGTCTAACAGGTCTTTTTAGCCCCACCTCTACACAGCTTCACTTGAACATCTTTGACATCTTTGTACCTCTTTGGGTTCAGCTTCCATCTCCATGGGGCTGTGCTGCTCTTTGACTGGTGTGCCTGGGTGTCACCTGTCCAGCCTGTCCTGCTGCACAGGCAGCCCGCTCTGCACCACCGGTGAGGAGCTAATATGAAGACACACATTGTGGTTTCCTGCTGTTTTGCTTTGTAACCAGTCCACTGGTAAATATAGCTTGTGTGTGGTTCTAAATTCATTCTCTCATTATGGGTGGTTGTTGTGTAATAATTATGTAGAAGTTACAACCAAGGGTTGTTGTGGATGTTTTTTTGGTTGTTGTTGTTTTGTTTATTTATTGATTTTTGTGCTTGACATGCCCTGCAGTGGGAAGGGTGGGTTTTGTTATCTGCCCCAGCTAAGATCAGGGCCACAAGCAGGCGTTGGGATTCAGTGTGGGCACAAACACTGTCTCATAGGCTGTTGACTTTTATGTGTCTGCCTTTGCAGGGCTACACAGGCACTACAAGGCAAAAAAGGGGACTTGCGCTACTCAGATGCCTTTTTATTCTTGCTTTGCTCCGTGGGCAGACATGCTGTCCTTCCTTGCAGGTGTTTACTGTGTGTGTGCTTATTCTGAATGAAACCCTTCCATCTCTTTGAAGGTGTCGATGGGACACTTCCTGAATTCCTCATTATATCTCTGGCTGCTTCCAGGGTGGGGTTCTCCAGGTCTGCTACCTGGCTGAGGCAGAAGTGCTCAGATGCTCCCCAGACGTCTTCCCTTCAGATGGGATCCCTCCTGTGGTCCCTTCCTCTGTTTGGCTGTGGAATTAGAATAAGGGTGGGGCTTTTTGTTGGGTTTTTCCCCCACCTATTCCTTTATTGTAAATTCCAGTCAAGCAGATCCAGAGCAACACTTTTTGTCCCTGCTGAGTTCTCGTTTCCTCCCATCCATCCCTCCTTTAATTTTACATTATCCCCTGCGCTGTGTTTGCAGGCCATATGTGTCCTTTGAACTCTGAAGAAGCTGTGCCAAGAGGAAGCCTTCCTCTCCTCCCCCCTCCCCTCGTGGAGCCGCTCTTAGATAATTGCAATTAGTATACAGTGCGGAGCAAGCCCAGAAGCGAAGTTCGTGGGTGAGTGTCTGTGTATTTCCTGAGAGCTTCAGAAACCCTTTGTGCTCGTGGTCTGTGCTTTCGCTCTTTAAAACTGAAGTGGTTCCTTGAGTCCGAAACAGCCGCCCATGACCTGGGAGGTGTTCAGATCTCCACCGTGCCTTCCTCGCCCCTGGCAAGGCGTGGGGCCAGCTGGAGAGGCTGGCAAGGGGCCACGGCTCTGGCAGAGCCGCTTCGGAGGAAGATGGAGCTGCCCGTCGTGTTACGGCGCTCGGCAGAAGCAGGATGGGAATAAACGGCTTCATTGCTGCAGTGGGACGAGCCCCTGAGCTCTGTTCCTGGGGAGAGGTGGGCAGGTTGCCTGCCGCAGGCTGACGAGAGCGGGAAGGGTGGATCTTGCCCTGATAAGCAAAAGTGGGGGGAATTGCTGCTCATCGTCCATCAGCTGCAGAGCCGGCGTGTCCCCAGCGCTGCCGTGCAGGGACTGGCCCAGCCACCTGCTCAGCCGGAGGAGGGATCGCCATCCTCTTGGGCTCCAGTTTTCAAGGGGATTGTCCTCCTTGGAGAAGGGGTCCCTTCCCCTTCAGCCTCTGAGAAGTGTCTTGTGCATTAAACCAGGTTTCTGACCTTATTTCTCAAAGGAGGTTTAAATGGGGAGAAATAGGAGTATTAATTAGCACCTCATTAAGTACTTGTAGTAAAGTATGGTAATTTTCTTGAAAGGATAATGTATTAGATGAATAAAAATACTCTCCATTAAAAAATGGATACAAAGAAATTTTAAACCACAAAGATTATTGTACATTTCTGAAAAATTAATGTGATTAAAGTGAAATATATTTACTAAATTAAAAAGACCCTGTTAGGTTGTTTAACTTGTTGATCTCTAATTATTACTCTCAAATCTGGTGCTTCAGGACCTCAACCTTACCTGCAGGGACAAGAAACAATTTTTACTTCACTTAATTATTAGGTTTGAGTTGTGGGTGTGGTCATTCTTTTTTTTGTCTTTTTTTCTTTTTCTGATGTCTTGGAGATTGGTCACAGTGAAAGATGAGACTCTAGACAGGGTAGAGTGGTCATCAGAAATGATGCAGAGATTTCTTTGATGGGTTTGATTAATGTGATTTACCAGTGTGCCAATTTGTAGATTTAGAGATGAGAAGAAACATTTTCAAGGGTATTTTCTACTGTCCCTTTTGTCTGTGACATGATATAGGTCATGTCTGCTAGGATCACAGCAGCTTCCTTCAGTTACTTCATGTGACTTCACACAAGTTGAATTGTTTGTTCCCTGCACATAGTTCGCCCCTTAGACGATGTCTCCCGTTTTCTTTCATCAGAAGAGTAAGCATCTAATTCTCCACCCTTGCATTCTCCTTTCAGGTTTGCTGCTCTTGTCCTATGGCAGCTTTGACAAGCTGAGGCATTTGGGGTGATAGCTGCTGCCTCCTGGCAATAGTGGCCTTGATTTCTGATGTATCTGGTGGTGCTTTTCTCAGCAGAGCTATTAGACACTGTACCTGCTCTCTCATTCAAGCAGCATTTGTGTGAGAAAGACACTTTCCTTGTCTTTGGGATGCTTGCAGAGTCTGCAATGACCGGATAATTGCCTACTGAAGGTTCTGAGGCATCTGTGCTTTTGTTTGAGAAGATGCTGGTGGCCAGGGCTTCTTGATGGTGCTCCAGTAGGTAGCTCCAGAGTTCAAGGAGCCTGTCATCCCTGTGGGGCAGTGCTCCTGGACATTTATGTGAGCTCTGGTGTTATTCTACAGAGTGCCTCCCAAGATGAATGGTCTGTGCTGCCGTAACGTTCCCATGTATGATTAATAGTCTCTTCTGGTCTTAAATGAGACCAAATCTATCCGTTGACTTACCTTGAAAATCCTCTTAGTGCAAATGATCTCATTTTCAAAACCACCTTCTAAGGTCACAGCTCTAACGCAAGCACCCAAGTGGTAGTGCTGCTGTAGTGACACCCCCCAGGTGTAGCCCTGTAGATGATCTCACACGGCTCCCAGCCTGCCACCTCCCCTTGCTCTTTGCGTGGCTTTTCCCCACCTCTCGCTGAGGACACAGTCAGGCTATTTTCTTTCTCTCTCTTTCTCTCTCTTTTTTTTTTTTTTTCATTATTTTGTTTTTAAATTGTGATATTGCAGCTATAAATCTGCAAGAATCACACAGGCATGACAAAGAGTAGATCTGACCAACGGTGCCTTGAACTTTTTGTCGGTATTTCCCTGGAATTCTAGCTGACAATCGTCCCTTAATAGGAATAGGCTATTTGCAAGGAGCTCTGTTTAAGCTGGCAAATTATTGTGGCATTGTGTGAGACTCACCGTTGGTAGAGAATAAAGAGCAGAGCAGCATTTATGATGATAAAATAATTCCAGGTCATGTCTTCATTTTCTTTGTGCAGTTTTTCTTTTATTATTGGTGCTAAAATGGCTCTTGCAGTGCAAGTGAGAAAACCAGACTGAACCTCCTGGTTTGTGGGGTTTTTTGTTGTTGAGCTCCCAGCTGGAAACCCCTCCCTCGATTTTCCATTGATAAAAGTGTCACAAAGGGAATCTAGAGCAGAGGAAGAGGTGGAAATAGAACAATGTGAAGTCTTGGACTCGAATCACAAAAAGAGTTAACTAATGTAGATGCAGTACTGGATGAGCTGCTGCTCCTTTCATTTAACTGTGGTCTTAGCATTTGTGGCTGCCCTCAAAGCCATGTAACAAATCAGCTATTTATTGTCTTTTTACTGTGGAGGCTCTTTAAAAGGATATTGCAGAGGGTTTTCTTCTCTCCCTTTCTAAGGACCACTTTATCTGACCTTCAAGAATTCAGCGTCGCAACAGGGGCCAAAAAACCTCCCATACAAGAATGCTTTTAGTGTTAATTTATAAAATACATCCTTCACCAATAAAATAAAGGTGTGACATTTATAGAGCTCTGATAAGGAACACAGCAGCAGAAAAGGCCCAGCTCTCCTACTGTTCCAATTAAGGGCAGCTGATCGCAAGGAGAGAAGCAGCAGCCTTGTGAGGTCTGCAGGTTAACAAATGCAGTCTGGTGTTCCCATGATGCTCAAAGAACTTCGAGGAATCAGAGTCACAGAATGGTTGGGGTTGGAAGGGACCCCTGGGGATGTTCTAGTCCAACCTCCCTGATCCAGCAGGGCCACCCAGACCAGGGGGCCCGGCATCGCAGTGTCCAGGTGGGTTTGGAATCTCTCCAGAGGAGACTCCACAGCCTTTCTGGGCAGCCTGGGCCAGGCTCTGACACCCTCACATCAAAGAATTTTTTCCTTGTGATCAGATGGAATGTCCTGGATTCCAGTTTGTGCCTGTTGCCCCTTGTCCTGTCTGGGTGACACTGAAAAGAGTCTGGCCCCATCCTCTTGACACCTGCCCTTTGGATAATGATCAGCAGTGATAATTGATAAGAATATTTTGCAAGCATGGAGAAATAACTTTGTAGGACTTGCTCCAGTTAAGTTACTGAGGTTACTGGGTGCTCCTTCAGAGTGTTTGCAGGGGGAATATGACTTGGGCTTAGTTCTCTTAGGTGGCAAGTTTATACTTTTTCTATGACTCTCTTAACATTGTATCGCTAAACCAAGAGCTCCTCTGTTGCCGCTGTCTTTGGCCTCTGTGTCAGGGTAGAACAGCTAAGGGGTGTTTGCTGCAGTGCCTGTGTGGTCACCTCCCCACTGCATTCTGTAGGTGTCTGCGTATGGTGGTAGTGGTGAGGAAGGGGCCTGGATGCACCTGTGGACAACAACTGGTGAAACTCTTGTTGTGCTGGGTTCTGCAGGGGATGTGAAGGTCTGTGACCTAGAAAGCTTGATCCTGAGCCAGGCACTGATCTACTTTCTGTAGCTGCAGTGGGTGCTCAGCACCCTGCATCAGTGTGCAGCACTCTGCTTGTTGCAGACCTTTTACATCCCTTGAGCTTTACTGTGAAGTGTTGTGGTTGTCCTCCTGGCATACCTTCCCACGTGAAAGACAGTACTGCTCTTCTCTTTCCCTCATGTTCTCCTCCCCTCCTTTTTTTTCCCCTCCCTCCTTTTTCCCCCTCTTTCCCTTTTCCTTCCTTTCTTAAACTTGCCAAAACTCCACAGAGCTGCACAGCGGAGTCTGTTGTGGTGTTCTGGCAGTTTATTGTGATGGGGTAATGAGAACACGCACAACTCTTCAAAGTATGGGATGATGATATAGCAGGAATGTGTTACATAAAGAGCAAGTCAGTGTGATCTGTGTGGCCTGTCCAGATGTTATTTCAAGGGTATAAAAGAAAATGCCCAAAGTAGTAAATGAACAAGGAGGAAGACTGGAAGTAGTGCTTGGGATTTAATGGACATTTCCAATCTCTTCATCTTCCCCTATAAATCAGCTGCTGTGTTTCGTGTTGTTTTATCTCATTAAATTTTTACTGGGCCATCCTTCCTTCAAGCAGAAAAAGGAAACGCAAGTGGCAAAAATACTTTTAGTTAAAAAACAATAAGTAAGAATAAATCATGGTGTGCTACCTTAATAATGCTATAAAAAAGTTACTTTCCAGTGAAACAGACTGAAAACTAGCAAGAGTAACTGACTGTGTTAAATGATGTAATTTGTCTAGCATTTGGACTCCGCAGGAGTTTTTTCTTCTTGTCTGTGTAGTGAGATAAAGAGTAAAGTTGCATTCCTTACTGCTGCCACACTTAGCAGCATGGTATTTCTGCATAGAGGGGTGGATGAACATGTAATTCCCATGTAGAGGGGTGGATGAACGTGCTATTCCCATGCAGAGGGGTGGATGAATGTGCTATTCCCATGCAGAGGGCTGGATGAATGTGCTATTCCCATGCAGAGGAAAGGACTCTTCATGCCTGTGCCTTATTTGTCATACTGAAAATACAGGAGAGGCAAAATGTGCTCTTGCCTAAGATATCTACTCTGTATATGAGTAGATAAAAGAACACAAGCCATTTATTTCAATTGCTTTTTTCTATAATATGCATTAACCACATGCAAATATCACACACAGCAGAGGAAAATACTAAAACCCAATTCTTGCTAAATACTAAATGGGATACTAGCTGGTGAATGATTAACTGTAAAGCTACCCTGCATTGTCCTTAGGAGACTCGGATTTGGAAAAGGCATGTTACCTGTCACAGTGGGCAGAGCATCCACTGAATCAGTGGTTTGGTTTAAGAAAGGGCTGCCAGCCATTGAAGGGAGGGGAAGCAGAATTGCTTTCTAATGCTCTTGGTGCCAAAGAAGCAGAGTAAGGAAGGGGGTGACATTCTGAAGGTGGTTCTTTTTCTGTTACATAAAAAATTCATACGTTTATCAGAAATCATGTCAATTTAGTTGAGTGTTATGGTTTGAACAAGTGTAACACTCATAGGATGGAAGCAGTGTAAGCAGTAGCTAAAATTATAGCTACAGTTACTAAGAGATATCCATGTTCTGTTATTTGAATGCAGCATTCACTGTCTACCTGAAAGGCAGCAGTATTTAAAGAGGCAGGGGAGGAAAGTTATCCTCCTTTTTATTTTATTGACCACTTGCTTTTTTTGAGCAAGCTTGTGTGTGTGATTCATCTAAGAGGTCAAATTCAGTCTTCCTCTTGCACCCAAAGCAGTTTAAACAGTTTAAAAAAGAGAATAAGTATGCATTAAAAGAAAAAAATATATATAAAAAAATAAAGTATCAACATGAGAGCAGACTGTATCTCTTGAGTTTGTATTCCTTGCAGCCCACCTAAACTTGCAGGTCACACACAAATTATTTGAGGGGTAATTTCCCTTACATTTGTCATCAGGTTGCTTAGTATTGTGAGCCATTATTTTGCTTCCTCTCAGTGATATGTCAGCAAACAGATTTCTTTTCATTGCAGATGTGATTGAATTTTGTTCATTAGAGAGTTTACAACACACGAACAGTTGTGCCTTTAAAGTACTGGCATTTTAAGCTGTTTGTAAGGAATGTGTTTATGCTTTGGATAGAGATCACTTGGTGCTGGTGTTAGTCAAATTAGGGCTGAAGTCATGGAAATCTTGACTTTAGGCTCACTTCATGAATCCTGGCAATTTAGCATGTATGGCAGGCACCTCACTCATCACAGTTTCCAAATGTAAACAGATGGTGTGCTCAGGAATGCCAGGACATAAAAAGATATTCTTAATACTGGTTTTGTCTCCTCTATCTTAAAAATGAAAGAGGCAGGTGCATGGCTGGTATAAATTGACATATTCCCATCAAGTAAAGTTATGCCAACAGAGGCAGAGTGAGAATTTGGCCTCCTGGCCACTGTTTTTAAAGAAAATGCTGGAAACTGCTTGTGTAGTTGTCTCTGTGTGTGTGGTATTTCTGTTCACAGACACTGTCTCTCTGACAGAAGGTGTTACCTTTTTCTTTTTTAATTATTCCCCCCCCACACCTTCCAGGTGACCAAACACTTGTCCAGCATGTCTCACCTTCTTCCCCTTCTGTGAACTCCTGTTGTTTCCATTTTTTCTATTCTCCAATTCTGAATATGGGAGTAACTTCTCACATCAGTTACAGCTGCAGGATAGGGCATCTTTACTCCTCTCCTCTCCTGCCCTTCTGTACCCATCCCTCTGGATTTGCACATTCTGAGGAACTCCTTGAACTCAAGTTCAAGTTACATCTTCATCCACATGATGCAAAAAGCCCCCTGAGAGTTCAGAAGCGTTGGTTGCATTTCTGTTGTGCAGAGCGGAGGAAAACTTCGGTGCAGGTTGTGCAAAGGTTTCCTTTGCGATGAGATTGTATAACAGGATTTGCAAAGCATCAAGCTCACAGCCTATTTCTCTCTGGACTTCCCAGTGGGTAACATTGCACCAAGTTGGATGAGCTGTTCCCATTCAAAATGCCAAACTTGTGTTGCTTAATTTCCAATGAGAATGTAACGTGATAGTAAAATTGTTCCGTAAAGGGTCATACCCTGTTTTACTGTCAGTTTGTGCGACTCAGACAGAAGGAAATGATCAAAAACACTCAATGCTCATTATTTATTAATTGAGTTCTGGCAGAGCCTTTCTACATTCTGGCTTTTTGTTTGTTTCTTTGTTTACAAACAAAAAAAGTTCACAAAAAAGGGGAGGGGGCGGAATTTGTTAACAAAGATTTCTGACAGTGAAGAAGTGGCATTTGGGGACGTTGGAGTGGAGGTGTCTTAGGACTACAGGGAGGGCAACTTGGCCCTGCAGCATCACCCTCCCTAAGTGTTGCTCCTGAAACAGAAAAATACTTTAGAGAACAGCAGACCATAAGTCTTCGATCCAGGCATGCTGGGTTACCAGAAAATATTTACCCCAATAAGTTCTGTGGTGGGCATATTTTAAGTGCTTGTACTTTGCTGCTCCTACAGATTTACTTCCTTAAAAAAAAAGCCTCAAACTAACAAAAAAAATTTCCAAGTGTTTCTTTGCTTTTCTGTATCTCTTCCTTGTTCCTGTACATATTCAGGTAAAGAACAGTACATTGAAACATCTGTGCCTTTCTCAACTGACTGTGATTTCTTGAATTTAGAAGTCCCAAAGCTGCTTAGAACTCAGTCTTTTGTTCTGCAGTGAACCCTGTGAGGACAGACCCTTTCAGAGATTCTGTGGCCTGTATGGAGCTGTGTTGAAGCCTGAGGCGTGAAGTTTACACTCATTAAAGATCTGAAGGGTTTAGCTGCTCATTTTGTTTAAATTAACCAAATACAGGTGATTTTCCACAAGAGTAGCTAAAAACATATCTCTACTCGGAGTAACCCTTATGACAAATTTTCAGGCTTGGTCCAGAGCCTGAAACCATTTTTCTATCTCAATAAATTAGTAACCACAACAGCAGCGGAAGTAAATTTAACACAGTCAAAGCTACATATTTGCTTGCTTATTCTGTTTCTCCAAAACAGATAATTTTTTTTTTTTTTTTTTTTGCTGAAACTTTCCCACAAATGATCATTCTGAGGCAGATGTTGGCATTAAAGATTTTAATTGAAATATTTGCCAGAGTTGTAAAAAGCTTAAACCCAAGGTTTCTGAGGGAGAAAGATGAATAGTCTTAAGTGTCATGTTGCTATGAGAATTACCTTCTTTGGGCTGCTGGTCCAGAAGCGTTGTCTTCGGGAGGAAGTAGCTGCAGCACTACGTACCCTGTCGTGGAGATGGGCATTTCTCTGCCTTTCACTTTTCTCTGCTGCTGTTCTGTAGAGTGGTAGAAAAAAATGGTCCAGGAGAACATTCTTTTCAGGTCACTTAGATCTGCATTGTTTCAGCTCTCCTTTCATTGTCTGCTGCTTTAACTTCATAAGTGCTTCTTTCCTCTCTTTGGACTAGAAGTGGAACTTAAAAAGGCAAAATATGCAGCAAGGCCCTTTGGACTTCATCACGCTCTGGCCCTGTCCTCATCTCTCCCCCAGGAGTTTTCAGCATCCTCCTTCCTCAAAAAGCAAGAAGCCATTGGCAGCTGCTGAAGTTCCTGTTGCTTTGCTCTGCTTAATAGCCCATGAGTGCTTTCTGGACAATTCTGGAAGTAGCAGTAAACAACGAGGGTTTGTTTGCAGTTCCTTTTGCCTGGCTAAATGGCTGTGGTGGCTTTTCTTGGACCATGTCGAAACCATTGAGCATCCTGCTTTCCAGGTTTTGCGTCAGGGTCCCATCTCTGGTTGTCGCCACGCCATCCCCTACTTCTGGACAAAGTCAATCTGCTCAGCTCTTGTCTCAGGGTTTCCATGGGGAGGGAGCTCCAGTGTGGGGATGGGCAGGGAACAGCAGCATGGCCCAGCCAGATCTCGTGGTTGGGGAAACCAGGACCTAGTATGTGGTGCACCCTGCGACACCTTCTGTGTTGTTGATTTTGGGAGCATAACCAGTCGGGATGAAGAAACTGTTTGCGCATCTGGGTCTCCTGAAGAGAAAAAGCAGGGCTTCAGTTTCAGCTTTGTCTTTCCAGCATGTCCAGGAGGTTGGTCAGGGCAGGACTATTGAAAGCACTTGCAGACTTGTGAGATCCCAGCTTTTCTTGGCAGTTGGGCTGGCTCCCTGAAGCACTGCTGAAAATCCCCCTTACTGTTCCTCTGTGCTCAGTCTTCTCTGGTTGAAGCTGGGAGTAATATTTGCATACCTCACTGGTTGTTCAGGCTAAATTAATATTTGTAGAGCACACTCTGTTCCCCATATTGAAAGGACTACATGAACGCCGCTGTTTCCAGGCAGTTACATCCTATTCTTGAATGTTGTAAATGTACTTAACCAGGACAGACAAGACTCATGGCATTTGTTTAAAAAAGCCCTGTCAGTCCCTCAGTATATGTGTGAATGCAGCTTTTTTACATAGGTGTTTCTGTTTTAAGTGGTAACTCTCTTCTGTTGTAAGAGTCCTGTTTCAGAGGTGGCTTTTTGTGTTTGTTTGCCATTTGTTCTGAATTGCATACTGGGGAGGAGTATATGTAGTTTTGTTCAGGGTCTTTCCCTGCTTGCAGAAGCCTTCCAGTGTAAGCACAAATCCTCTAGCAAGGCTTTTTCTTCAGCTGAGAACATAAATAGTAGATAATTGTCTGATAAAGCTGATTGGTATTCCTTAAATCTTGATCTCATCCCTTGCTTATTCACACATCATATGCACAGAAGATATTTTTGCTCTGTTCTGAACTCTTGTTTCACACAGTCCAGTGAGATGTTAAAATAATAATAATTCTATAAATCTTTGGAAAACCAAATTATAGCATTAAATGAAATCAGGGGTGTGGGGGGGGATCTGAAAAATAATTAATTCAAGCCATCGAATGTTCTACTGCTCCTAGATTGTAAAATTTCTCCCGAAGTGCATGAAAGAGGGTGATTTCTCCAAAGGTCTTGCTCACAGAGCATCTGTTGGAGATGACAGCATCAGGAAAAACAGAAGCAGCCACAGCATCACTGCCGTTGCACGGTCAGGATCACAGCCCACGAGAGCAGAGCCGCACCGTCTCCTGCAGGAAAACCTGGGCTTGTAGCTTTGAACGGCTGGGATTCTGCTTGGTGTGTCACACTGCTGTAAATCCCCAGCAGCTCCATTGAAACGGGGGGGAATTACTCCAGATTTCTGCCAGTTCCGATGAAAAGAGGCTTTCTGCTGAATGGATCCGGGCAGCCACTCGCCAGGTGGAAGGGAAAGAAGTGACTCAGCGCTCGGCAGTTGTTGCCGATCGCTGGCTTTTGCCAAGCGCAGAGTCACAGATTTCCCCCCCCGCCCTTGTCTCCCTGCCCCCCTCCATTTTTCCCTGGGTGAGTGGCGGCTTTCTGCACCTTGAAGAAAAGAGGAGTTAATTTCTCATGGAAGGAGGGGTGCAGGAGTAGGGATGAACCAGCCTGAGTCCTTGTTGGGAGCAAGGAGCTTGTAGAGTAGCAGAGAACACCCTTGCTAGGAGCAATCAACCCTTCATTTCAGAGCGTGTGATATTAACTGCTGCTTCTTACCCCCCAGAGATGAGTGTAAGCAGGAGTCAGCTGTGTATGCTGGCCTCCTGTGTCTGTCTGCATGGTAATAACCCAGCTAAGGCCAGTGACGGCAGCTCCTCCTGCACAAGGGAGCAAAGCAGAGGGAGGTGAAGCCGGGTGCTGCCTGAGCAGCCTCTTTTGCTTTCCCTGCCATCTGCCACCACCTGGTTCTGCCTCCCCAGCAAGCTCACCTTCTCTGAGCCAGCAGCAGAGGCCGTTAAAAAATGCAAAGGAAGGGGGAGAAAAAAACCTATAGCTTGGCTCTAGGGCCATGTGCCATTTGAGTAAATATTGGGGTTTAGTTTGGACTACCCCAACAAGGGGACTCCAAGTTTAGAAATGGTGTTAAATTATTGCAATGAAAAATGGGATTTAAAAGCTCTAAATGGGGAAGACAATAGCTTACTGTAGATCTTGGAAAACATGGGCTGATGAACTGAAGCTCCCTGAATATTTCAGCCCATCTGTCTTGTTAGTTTCTGTGTCTTAATCATGGATTTCATGAAGTGTCTAATTTTCTTTTTTTAGCTTTCCGTCTTCCTCTTGCACAAAAGTTAAAGCAGGGAAATCATCTGAGCTGGATTTACTTTTGCATCCGAGAGAAAAGCAGTCTATAAAAAGAAGTGAGTCGTGTGTGTGCTGGGAAACCAAGTTTGTCTGCTTTGGGTTTGGGGGGCAAGATTTCCCCACCCTCACTTCTGTTGCTGTGGTGGTTATCGGGCCAGCTGGAGAGTGCGAGTACGGGCACATACCCGGTAGCTGACTGTTTTTAATCGTATGGCTCTGGTCCATGGCTGTCTAAACAGCAGGGACTGAAATGCGGGCTCTGCTGAAGTCACCAGCAGAATTCCCTTGCTGTCTGTCCTGCTGCTGCCACTGTTCCTGGCAGCTGTTGAGATGTACTGGCAAGCCCCTGCTCCCTCTTGCACCTCAGGAAGTCTTCACTGGCTCTTTCAAACTGGAGAATTACTTCCTGCTCATACTGGGCTGGGGTGGGAGGAGCACAGACCAACCCAGAGAAACATCCCCCCAAAAAGTCAGAGCATTTTAATGGCCTCTCAGGAGAGTTGTGCATCTCTGGGTTCTTCCTGTGTGAATCCGTCATGTGGAGCTCACTCAGTTTTTAGCAACAGTGGAAATTTTTGCCAGCCCCCCCCCAGCACAGATAAGGCCGCGTATATTTGCAGTGTGTACTATACAGAGACACTGATTGACATTAATTAGGAGTGGGTGGCGTGAAAGTGTAAAAATAAAATTCCTTTCTGTCAGGTTTACTATTAGAAGTGAAGTACATGGTGTGACAGTGAGCGCGCGTGAGCGTGCACGTGTGCGTGCGAGGCTGTGTGGAGTGGAGGGTGTCTATTCAGCATTTAGAACAATAGTGGGAGTGAAGCATTACGGGTTTAAACATCTATAAAATCTGAGATTGCAGCCTTTTTCTTGTGAGCTACTCAGTAAAATGCTCCTCAAAATTGTTTCATTTCAGTTCCAAGTTCAAAACTCAGTTGTAAAAGAGGTTCAATGCAGCCAGATTGCAGCTTGTGTCAGTTTAAGTGCCTCTGCCTGCTTTCTGCTTTCTGCTGTTACGGTGCCTGTTTGGAGATGTGATCAGTGTGGACGATGTTTTCTGTACATTTTCGCAGGAGCAGCGTTTTAAAATTAAATGGGTCACCATTTAGCAAGCTGGTGTTGCTCTGGTTGATGATACTTATTAATTCCTTCTCTGTGTGTATACTGAGAGTAAGAAGCAATAAATGAATTCCCCTGTGTTAATGGTTCGTGAAGTGTGTTGTCAGACATGGCTGGCCTTCTCTTGTGAAATAAATGGACAATCAGCTGTGCCACTTTAAAAACGGATTCTTTGGATCTTAACTGCATTATGGTATCTCAGCTCCAGGGCTACTGCCTGTGAAATGTCTTCAGTATCTGTGTTTTACGTGGGTGATAACTGCCAGAGGGTTATCTATGGAGCTTTTAATAGCTGCCTGCCTGTCTGCTCTACCTGTTTATATTTATCCTTTATACAAGAAACTTCGAAACACGGACACCTTCTCGGCCTAATTCACCTGTTACTGAACTGAGCGACACTGCCTGAAGACCTCTTCTCAAGTGGCTGAGGCCTTTCCATGCCACACTGCAAGTTTGTGTTTGGTCCTCATTGACTAGAGCTGAAGGGCAGATCTCCTTCTGTGACACCTCTGAAATTATGTGTTACCCTAATTTGTGCTTATTTAAATGAGCTCTTTTTAAGTGGACCCCTTTCTGTTTGCTGGAAATGAGTTAGTCTCTTCATTTCCAAGCAGAATCTCTTTCTGTTGACAAATGGAACATTTGCTGGAGGAGAAGGTGGGAGTGACACCTCAGCACTCTTCTCCAAGACAGCAAGGTGCTGGTAGTACATGCTACGGGCACCAAGAGCTCTGTCTGCTTGTGCTGTGCCTGTGATTGAGATACAGAGCTGTTACTTAGGCCTTCTGCTAGAGTATCATTTTCTAGTACATTACTTAAAGTAGATTTAATGTGTTGGATATTAAGGGATTCTTCTTCTACAAGGAAAACATCAAAACTGACACACTGGTTTGCACTGGACTCGTTCAAGTTGGTAATGTTGCTTTAGCATCATAGTATGTCAAAACTGGCTCAAAAAAGCCCCAAACCAAACCCCCAACCCCCCTGTCATGCTGATGCTGATCCTTCCCTTACAGGCTGGTATTTCAGGTGATGTGTCACGTGTTGCTGAGAAGGAGCAACGAGAGGTTGCTGACCATGGAAACATGGAGCCAGGGGTAGTGCTGGCAGCTATTTTCCAGCCAGCTATTTTCCAGGTGTCAAGTGTACAGAGTGCTTGTGATAAAGCACTTCACGTCCTGCATGAGAGAGGCAAGAATTCAGATGTTTCTCCAAAGGCCCCTCTTAATTAACCTCACCTCATGGGGTTTGGGTAGGGGTGTGTCGGCTTGTGGACACGATGCTCACTGTGCTGTCCCTGGGTGAGCCATTGGCACCCCTGGTCTGCGACAGTTTGATTGACACAGATGGGAAAAATGTTTGAATTAACTGCAAAAGTGTAAAAAGCAATTCATAGGTACACAAGTGCTGAGGTTGCCCCTGCATGGGGCACAGTGCTGTAGTTCAGTTGAGGAAACCACAAGAAGGTTGGTTTCTGGGTTTTGGTTTTTTTTTTTTTTTTTGTTACTATAACAATTTGCTTCTGTTTGAAAGGGTTAAGCAGAGATAAGTTGATGGTTGAAGCTGCAGTGGTGTGCAGAATGCATGGCATGTCTGGTGTCAGAGAAGTCACTTGTAATCATGTATGTGTAGATAAAAATACACTGAGTTTTAAGCAGTGGATTATTGTAGTGTGTTGGTTTTTTTCCTGGCTACAGTTGTGATGCTACTACCAGTTAATCACAATTGAGTTTCGTGTCTGTAAACCTCAATTCAGTGAACTGAGCAAATGTATGTGAACTTTGAAGAAAAAAAGAGGGAGGATGGGCAGAAAAGCCACGTTTGAAGTCATCCTGAGGCTGTTTCTGTGTTTAAGGCTGCTCAGGTAGTGTTCTTAGGAGAGTTATTCAGGGCTTAAATGCATATTCAGTATCTTTGGGAATGAGATCTCTAGCAATTGAAGAACTTGTGGCCTTTGGGATTATATCTGTAAATACAGATACAGGTGTGTTCCTTCCTGGGGACTCTAACCACTGAAGTCAAACCCATCAGTATAGTGCGGGGTTTTCCCCCAGGTAATATAAAACGTACAAATCCCAGGTCTTCATCTCCATACACATAAAGACCACTTTGCAGTCTTGAAGCAAGTAAAAAGATCTTGAACCAGGTATAAATCTTCTAATTAATTTAGTCTTCTTGCCCTTTTCACGCTGATTAATATATTAGGCTGTCTAAACATCAAATACACAAGTAAAATGTGTGGGAAAACACTGTGTAGGTACCTATCGTTCAGTGATTGGGTAGCTATTTGTAAGCCTGAATTAATGAGTTGGGCTGACATGTGAGATCCGTTCAGCTTTGTGGGGGCTGCAGGAGGGAAATCCTTCGAGGGATGTGTCACTGTAGGACATTCTCATACTAAAATTTGTGGAGGGCGATAAAAGGAAAGTACTATTAGAAAACCTGCTTGTGATCCTCCACACCATGAATGTCTTTTAAAACTAGAGCCTGTGTTTCATAGGGTTCTTCAGTTGTCGGCATGTTTTTCAGTTCCATGTTATAAACCAGAGCATTACATTATTTTTAACACAGTGTAGAGAGATGGGCTTTGAAATAGTTCGTAATCAGCTCGACTGAGTTGTGGCTGCATTGGTAGGTGCTCTCCTGTTAGTGTTTATGGAATCAAACAGTGTTTGCACAGTTCGGATGCTTTTCATGTCAGTGAGATCCCATTCGTTTGCAGCCTGAGAAAACAGAACATCAAATTTCATTCCAAAACTATTTTAACAAAACTTTATAATAATCATTGATTATATTGCAGCAACATGATGGTACTGAAAAATCTTACTCTTAACTATAGCCATAAAGTTAGAACAGAGGTGCTATTATTTTTGGAGTGTGTCTAAACCAGTGATTTTTTCAAGTGGCAGAATTTCTTTATGTGTATTAAACTCAAAGTTTCTCGCTCCCTTCTTCTGTCCCCTCCATTTCTAGTGAGCTGTTGGGTGAAGAGCAGAAATACAGCAATGCAGGGTTCACTTTCCAGGGACCATCCAGGAGCTCTGTGTGCAGCACATCAATAAATACCTGAGCATCTCAGGCTTCCCTGTGTCTGTCCATGTGATGTCTGTCCTCAGGTGGAGAAGCTGTGGTGCCTCCACTGCTCAGGTGGCTGAATGAAGCCTGGAGCGGGGCTTGTGCCCAGACCAAAAGGTCAGGTTTTTAGAGGCAGGGCAGGGAGCTGAGTCTGTGTCTCCAAGCCCTACCCTTGGCCTCTCGATGCTGCCTCATCTTCCCTCTGTTCTGCAGTTTAAAGACCTGGGGTGGGTTTAATACAGCGACAGTCTTAAATGTGCTCTTCAATGCCATTGACTTGCACAAGTGAAACTTGTTCCATCGTGGAACATTCCAGCTGTGGAGCTGTTGACACAACTTGCCCAGGAAGCTTTCTTTGCTGGAAAGTAGCATTGGAGCAGTGATAATGTTTCCCCTTTGATGGGGTGGGTTTTTGCTCTGCGCATCAGTGACGGGTGTATTGCTTTTTTCAGACTGGGCTTTGGAGCTGTGTTTTTCATTTTTCACTTGCGTGCAAATAGTAGACCAATGGTTTGTAACACCAGTGTTTTCAAATCCTGTGATCACTGAAGTTGTCAAATGATTATTTATTGGGAGTAGAGGTTTTTCATTGTATAATCGTTGTGCTAAATTGGAAGGAATAGTGCTTCGGGAATTTTTTTAATAGGAAAAAATGATAATAACTTGACATTCCACGGCGCACATAAATTGTTGAAAGTCAAAGGACCATTTGCTTCGAGGCTGCACATAATGGTCTCATTTGTTATTATGTGATCTACACAGGCTACTCTCAAGACGTGTAGGATTTCTTCCTCTCTAATGTTTCTGCATCAGTGTAATAGATCTGAATACTCCATAGATATTTGGCCATCTGGTTCTCTCAGTTCCGCTGAATTTACCAGAAGAAAAAGTAACGTATTATACCCTTCTAAATATAGCTCTTTTTCCGTGATTGAAAATTGAATCACTTACTCTGTGGAAGATTCTGATATTCTGTAGTTTTCCTTTGTGGCAATTTGAATATTCTTAGGAAAAGTGAACCCTTGATTCCCTGATACAAGCATTGTGGGGTTTTTTGAAAACTTCTCTCCTTTTGTCAGCATTCTGGGATCCAGATGTTCTCCAACTCTACAAACCAGGTAAAAGTATTAGCGACCTCTTTAATGTCTGGATAGTGGTAAAAATAAAGATCTTAAAATGCCTTAGAAGGGAAGGAAGGCAGTGTAAAAAGAAAACTAGCCTGCTGGGAGGAATAATGTGAAACAGAAATTTGAGGCACTTCAGTAATAAATCCCCAAACTAATAAAACTCTTTGTGAATGGGGTTTGATCTTGCAATTGTATTTCTAGTTTGGAGCCTTCCACTGGCACGACATCTTGTAAGAGGGTTCAGCGTGTGTTTCGGGGTTAGCACAAGCAGGTTTTTTTGCCAAATCAGAGTTGCAAGAGGGCGTGCCTGGAGCGGTTCAGACATTGCTGTGAAGCTGTACGACGATGTCACTGCGGGAATATGAATGCAGCCATCCCCTCAGTGCTGCCAGGAGAAAGAGTGGTGTTAATAACAAGGAGAAGAGGGACCAGCACTTGACACGATGACAGTTTCTGTTTGCCAGCCAAGTAAGTGTGTCAGGAGGTCACTGAGGAGTATCTATGGCAACCAAGGGATGGAGGATGGCTCTGCTGGGCCAGTGTTGCTTGCTGGGCAGGACCCCAGGCAGTGAACTGTGATATGACCTGATTAGGACTAAGCTGCTAAATGAAATTGAGAGTATTTATCAGCCACAGTCTTGAAAAAAATCAGTGGAAAGCAAAAAGTAAAAAACAGGGAAAAAAGCACCAAACGGTAGAAAGTGGAAAAAGAAAGGATCATGGGTGTTTATCTGATATATTTCCAATTTAAAAAATTAAAAATTTAAAAAAAAAAAAATCAGTACATGTTAGTGTGCTAAACCTGATCTCTGGAGAGAGATTCTCATTTCTGCAAGGAATGTTTTATTCTGTGTTGTCATAATTTTTCTTGAATTTTATTTTTTTAAAGAAATCAGATTTGTCAGGAATCTTACAGAGCAACCCCAGATTTGCCGTTGGGCCAACCATAAATTTTGTAAAATGACATTTCTTGTGTGTGTTTATTAAAAAGAGAGAGGAGAAAAGAAGAAAAAAAGAAAAGAACACCAAGCCTTTCAAGCCTTTGGTGGAAAAGCCAGCGGCTTAAATATCGTTGCAATCCAGTCTGCAGGGTAGGTTAACTGAATTCCCAGTGCAGTGCTATTGAAGCAACCGTCTTCGATAATAAATGGCCATACTTTGTATGACTCACTTGAGGGCCCATTATTTTTGGCTGGCCTGAAAGCTGATGTTGTTTGCTGGGCTGTAGTGTGGAAGGTGTCAGCCCGTGCCACGTGTGCCATCTAAGTGGCATAGCAGAAGAGCAAGGGCAAGTTTCCTTGGTGACCACTGTGGATGCAGGTTGGGGAGAGGAGGTGAATTGCCAATTGTTTCTTTGGCCTCTAACCCAGAGTATTAAATAAATCTGTTAGGAAAGTACCGTGTGTTCCTTTCCCTTCACCACCCTCCACTCTGTACTGCGACGTGGAAACCCACTACTTGCATACTTCCTACTGCAGCGTGGTGCTTTAGGGTTCAAAGGGTTATGGCTTTTCACTATGTTACTGAGTGGATTCATTATCTCCTGCACACATTGTAATTTGCTTTATATTCATGAACACACATAAATAACATGGTAAAAATCTGCAGTTTGCTTGGGCATCCTTCTTTCCAGGGCCCTGCTGCACTCTTTATAAACCAAAGTTTTGCATCTGATGTGCTTCTTGCCATTGAGATAGTCTTCTTTAGCCTGACCCCCTGATCAGAGCCAACCTCAGCCCAGCTGCTTTGTGAACATTGCACGTTCCTCTCAAACCATCATTTAGATTTTGCATGTTGCTATGTTTTGTCAGGTGCCAGCCAGCACTGCGGGTTGCATGTAGAGGAGTCCAAGGTCACCATGAGCTCAGCGAGGTGCTGGCTGCTGCAGGGATGGCACCTTCAACTGCAGGGGAGCTGGGAGGGGTCGGTCCTGCTGCTTTTGAGGGGTTTCCTCTGCATATGCACAGAGCAACATGAATAGATTCCTAGGTCTTGCATATCTCTGCCAAGCAGAGCGTTGCTACAGCGCAGTGCCATTCAGTGTGAACAGAAGGAAAGAAAAGGTAAAAATGTTTGCAGGATCACAGAACTGTTGATTCTTTCAAACCCCTACGAAAGTAAAGAGTTGAACGTGTCTACAGTGGGTCCAGTGGGGATGTACAGCTCAAGCTGTGAATTTGTATTCTGAGATAAAATACAGTTATTGTTTAATGACACTGAAAGTCAAGGCTTTAAATTGCAAACTGTTCTGATGTATTTCTTCCACGAGATTATGCAGCATTTTTTTGTTTTGTTTTCTGTCTTCTTGTGTCAGTATCTAAAAGTTTAATGTGTTAAGTCCAAGTGACAATGAACATGGCTTGTTCTGGCACAAGAAGAACAGCCAGGCAGTGTTTCTTCAGGTTCAGAAAGCCTGGAGGGAGGAATGAAGTCAGTCAAATTTGCTGCTGCAAAATGTTGCTGGAAAATTACTTCACAGAGACTTTCCCAAGTGCCTATGAACCCGAAAAGCTTTTCTGTGTTACTGAATTTACTGTGCTAAGGTTGCGTGTTCTGGGAGGGTGCATTCTAGCAGAGCTGGAACGGAGCGCTTGTCCGTGACTGTAAAATGTCCTTGTTCATACAGTCAAGTCCAACTTGCTTTATAAACCTGTCATGACATCATTGTATTACAGAAGGATACTATCTGTGGTGGGGACATGGGCTGAAGCAGAACCTTACTGAAAAATCTGTCTGGGAGATGACAAATTTGGAATAATTTCTGCCTGATGGTTGTAGTCTCATTTGCATCCATGCTTTCAGTGTCTGTGAAACCTGTTACAGCAGCGGTTCTTAAAAACCCCAACAAATGCTATTGCTCGTAGCACACAGAAGCTGTCCTAGAATGTTCCTCATTACCTGGTTTTGGATCCTGTTTTGTTGGCAGTGTGGTACAGGCTGTAGCTGGCACCCACATCATACAGCGCTGGGCTTTGTGTAAATACACCCGAGAATGAATGTGGGCAGGGCCACAGCCGCTGCGGCTGCTCCGTTTGTAGCGCAGCTCCTTCATCTTTTGTATGGGATATTTGGACAGATTTTAACAAACCTAGTGTAGTGTCTGAAGTGGCAACCAGTGTTGTATCAAAGCACTTACTCTATTAGAAAAGAACATGCTTATACAGCAGAAGTTATGTATAGCTAGCTATTTTGTTTGACTGACATAAGGAAAAGGTATTTGGAGCGTACTTAAAAAATCTACAGATTTTTATTCTGTGTCAAAAGGCAGTATTTAGATCTCGCCATGAAAGCATCTATGGATAAAAGCAACTCCCCCCTCGTTTTCAGGGGTCCCTGTGGCCTGAAGGCCAGTGGGGTCTGTTGCTTTCACGCTGTTGATGTTGGAGTACAAAGGACCATCCATGCGCATGGTCTGTTCCCCAGGATTTGGTGCCGAGGGTCTACCCTTAGTGATGGGATGAAGTTATTTAGGGAAGCCAGATGTGATGGGTGAAACCAACTTCACCTTCTGCTAAATTAGCCAAAAATGTTTTAAGAAATAACACAGGTTTCCTCGTGCCTAAGCACTTGAAATATTAGGGAAAATAAAAGTGGATTTGCTCCCTCTTAAATGCAAAAGAGCCACTGGAAATGTTTTTAAACAGGCAAACTACGGATTCAGAAATACGTAGAGCTAATTTATCACAAGCAAGGCATGCTTATTTCCCCACTCCTTTGCTTCAGAGACACTGGTAACTACTTTGTTTTCTGAGACTGTAACACATGCAGACATTAAACGGGGAACAGAGAAGGTAGAGTAGGAACAGCACCTGTGGCAGAAGCACCACTTGGCTTCTTATTAAATAAAAACTGTTTGGCTTCCAACTTCATAAGTTGCTGTAGTTATTTAATCCAGTTTGCCCAGCCTCTTTTTTTAAGACATTTGTTCTGCTCAAAGGTGCAAAGAATTTGTATTTTTTTTGCCAGATTGCTTTGCTGATTTAGATAATAACCCTTTTTTCCCCCCACCATTTTTGTTCAACACACGAGGTAAACAGTTTCACATTGAGGTTTGGCCCTCACGAATGGGAGTTTCAGGAAGAAGAAAAAGGGAGTGCTAACAGAGTGCCTTTAAATAAATCATGATTAATTGCATGTAGAAATGCTCTGACTTCATTTGAATATGCTTAACAAGCCTTTACTGACTACCACCAGATTCTGCCATTCGAGAGTAAAACTGAGAGTACGTAGCACCAGTACCTGTTTGGATCTACGGCCGGTCCTGCTTTTGCTGCTAGAAAGCACAAGCAGGAGTTCTGCTGCAGTCTGCTGTTGGCAGCGAGAAAGAGCTGTCAGTGAGAGCAGACTGGATCCTGAAACTGGACATCTTGTGTGTACAATGCGGGTACTGCTCTTCTTCCCCAGAAGCAGTGAGCATCAGAGTCTTCTTTGAAAGAGGATTCTGCTTTGGTCACCTTTGTTTTTCCTTTTCCCTGCTCTCTCCTTTCAAAAAGGCCTTTTCTAGTCCCCTACCCACTGCACCAAAGGCTTTCACAGTGTTTTTTGGCCACGTTTGAGTTTTACATTGCCACTCGAGCAGCCTCCGTGATACACCTTTCTGAGCTGTTGAACATCTTTGTAGTATTTCTGTCTGTGCTCCATCCCTCTTGGGACTTTGTGGACCTGGCAGTTTTGCAAGGCAAATTCTTTCTTGCTCATGACTGCTGCTGTGCAGTTCTGCTTTCCCTAGGATACTTCCCTCCGAAAGTCACTCTTGCTGTATGGGCAAGTGGAAGGTGCTCAGTTTGAGAGTAGGGGAGGAATAAAGAATGAAAAGAACAGTTTTCATGCTGTAAGCTGCTATCACAAAAGTAATGCAACGCACGCTGTATCGGACATCAGTTAAGCTATTACACTGCTTTGCTGTGCATCATCTTCATCGGGGTGCTCAGCATTTGGTCATGAAGGTTACCTTGGGAGAGGAGATTTGTTGAGCTGCACTAGAGTGAAACCCTCAGTACGGGGTGGCAGCTGGAGGAGCCTATCTCCCTAACCTCAGTAGAAGATGCATCCCCAGGGGACGGTTCCTCTGGCTTTGGTGTGTCTTGCAGTGTCGTTCTTTAACCAGGGTCTGTGGTTAAGTCAGGAAGGACAGCTGCCTTCTACAGCTTTGTTATACTTCACTAAGGAAGGAGAAAAGCTTTCCTCTTGGCAGCTTGATCTAGCCAAGATCCAAGAAGCCCTGAATTCTCTGTAGTTGTGTTGTTGGCTGCCAACTTGCAGTCTCGTGTGGGGGCATTACGCTTAATCGCTCTGTGCCTCTTTTCTTCTTTTTCTTATGCTGTGGGGCTTAAATACCCTCCCCTTGCATATGGGAAGGCTTCTTGGGGGAGAGGGGGTTCAGCTGGGTGGCATTTTCCATGCTATATTCTGAGCAATGCAGCCTGAAGATCTCCTAGTTTTATGCTAATGAAAGTACCTTCTTTCTGAAGTCACGTAATAGGGAAGTGCTGTGAGCCCATCACTTAGCCGGACGAGAAGCCATCTGTCCTGAAATCTGATTCCAGGTAGCTGTTATAAACTTGATCTGTGCCTTAGATGATATTTTTCATGTCCTTGCCTTCTAAAGGAAGTAAAGGCAAAGGTGGTGCTTTAATCTATTATCAGCACCACAGATTCCTGTCAGGGATTTTTTTAGGTTTTGGTGTTAGTAAAAGAAGCAGGGCCCATTATTAAAAATCAGCAAGGATTTTGCAAGGAGCAGCAGGATGGTAACCGGTGTCTGGAAGAGAAATGGAAAAGCCAAGTAACATGGGAAGGAGCTACAGGCTGAGGGTTGGGAAGATACAGGAGGTGGGAGGTAGAGCATCAGTAAAGTGCATATGGGATGGTTGAAAATGTTGGATAGGAAAGTGAGAGTGGAGAGAGTAGAAAGCGAGTGTATCAGAAGGTGCTGGCAGTGGATTTGAGGAGCAGGAGGCTCTTCAGTTATGTATAATACTTTAGCAGTGTAAAAAGCTGGAGTTTATTCTTGTCGATGAGCTAATAAGAACTCAGGTCTTTATGTCTTTGCTCTGTGGCCACTCTGTTTCCAGAGAGGCAAGAGATCTGCCAGAGCAGACATAAACCAATTGTTGGAAAGGTTTCATCTTCCGTCCTCACACAGCCAAGGGAGTTGTAAAGCAATGGGAACACTCAAGAGATGTCCACAGGTCCCATCCTAACCCTTGTCCCACCCCATGCTTTTGAGTTTTCTTAACCTTAGCTGCAAAATACAAATACTACCATCCTTGCTGCTAGGGAAAGTGATGGTATTTTAAAGCCTGTTTTGAAGGAATACAATGGTGAGGTGCTTCAGGGTAAAGGTTTAATATTTAGCTTGGTTGTTTAGATTTCCAGTTTATTCCTCCTGCTCAGTTGGGCTTGTGCAGATTGTCTTTCAGGTAATGCAGAAGAAATAATATCTAGTTCTTTTGCTTTTCTTTCTTGCTTGCTTTTTTTTTTCTTAAATTATCAGACTTGCTTAGTAGAAATGCATTTTGAGAGGAACAGGTTATTTTTCTTAGAATTTTTGTGGTATCTGAAACTAAGGTATCTCAGTAGCAATTAAGAAACAGCTTTATTTTTCATAACCATATTGTACTTCCTTTTGTGCCATGCATACATCTCTTTCTAACCTCTCTCATCTAGCAACTTGTCATGAAATCCAGCTTAATTTAATATTAGTTGCAAGTTTTTGCATCGTTATTCTAATTTTAGTTCTTTTTCCAAAAGAAAGGCAAATTACAGAAACAACGGTTGTGAGATACAGACTCGTAGATGATGATATCAATTTGCTTTTCACAGTTAGGCACAATAAATTACTTTTCATTGCAGGTGAAATTTGCTGCACTGACATGTTTCCTCCTCCACAGCACACAGTTGGGTTCTGAGACAGGGATAAAGTGGTAGCAGACATGAAACTGAAGCAGCATTTAACTTCTTTTCTAACTTCATATTTATCTGCTTGATAAGCTACATGGTAAGCTGTGTGGACAGGCTATTTTCCTATTGTATTTTAATTTCCTGTTACCTGTGAGGAATTTGCATTTAACTTTGTGATGAGCTTCCCCAGGGAGCATAACGTTATAGTCAAAAAAAAAAAGACAAATCAAAAACCAGAGCCTGGAATTGTACAGGCCTTGCTTTTTCAACATGCCTTGTGAAAAAAAATTGAAGAGCTTTTTCTGTGTAGGGAATGAGGAAAGAAATCTGAGTCGACTACGCTTTTGTCAAAGTAGATTTTATTATTTATGTCCTGGTTCAGTATTAGATTATTGCAGTCTCATTCCTTAATTTCATCAGTCAGCAGAGCTATTTCAGCATGGAGGTGGCACAGGGGATGGCAGAGATAGCCTCTCTGTGTGGAAATGTTCTCTAGTTTGCAAGGGTAAAAAGGACCTTCTGGAGGCCAGCACCACTGCCCTATTAAGTCTGCTGCAAACGTGATCTGAGGCATTGAACACTTTGAACTCCCAAGTACTTTAAACAAAACTTTGAAAGACATTTTTACAAATATGAATACACCAAGGACTTGTTACAAGAAGGGACTAAGGCCCTTACCCTATAATGAGCCCCCCAGAGGCAAACTTTACCTCACAATTTGCTCCGAAGGCCGTGAGTTTGCCTGCCTCTTGGTGAGAGGTGGATGGGAGTGGGCCCTACCAGAAAAACACAGATATTATTAACTACCTTGACCTAACCTGAAATAAAAATAACTCTTCGCTGGGATGAGTTCGCAGCAGTCTCTTCTCTGATGCCGTACTTTTACTGACTTCCCATGTTACAGACAGCCACTCCGTGTCTGCGTGTTTGTAGGGAGAAGGTGGAGTAATAGGCAGTAAATTTCCACTGTATGTATCTGTTAGTAGAAGATAGAGAAGGCTGTCTGTCTTACAGTTTATGGAGTTACACCCTGATAACCGAGTGTTTTAAAATCCAGCATTTTAAAAGCCAAATCAGTTCTTGCCCTTAGAGGCATTTCAGGACATGCAGCTGCAGTGTATGTATTTGTAAGATTCAACATTTAGTTTATGCTTTAGAAACCTCGTGTAATTTCCATGCTGGTGCTAGACTCTTGTCTGTGTTTCATAACCGTATGTGTTAAGGTCAGAGCTATCAGATCTGGTTAGTCCTGGCCTGATTTCCAGAACAGGCAAGTTGCCTGCAACTCTCCATTTCACTTTAATGGGCCTCTGGGTGTACACAGCAGTACTGTGAAGGAGGCCAGCTGTGTAGGTCCCACGGTATGGATTGGTACTTAATTTAGTATATCCAGGGGTGAAAATGTCAGCTTAGTATTCTCTGTCCCTGGGACTCCTGTTCCATGTGTTGCTCTTTGGATTTGAGACGGGAGCTGTCATTCACTGTATGCCTGTACAGAAGCAGCCAAGTAGGTCAGTGCCTCCAGGTACGACTGTATATTATGTATCACCCCATAGGTGAGTTTCCACCCTCTATTAAATCTTAATTTAGGTGTTTTTATTAAAACATTTAGTAGGGCTCTGCTTGGGTTTCTCTAGACTTGATGGCTGCTTGAGCCCTTGATGAGCAAGGGTGGGCAGAGCAAGCTCCATCTCTTTAACGGGTTCCTGGCAGGGGCAGGCAAGGGAGTTGCCCCTTCCTGAACATTTGAGCCAGAAGAGACAAAAGCAGCCAGAAGACAGACTCTGGGCCCAAACTGCATATAAATCTGTATGCTAAGATGATTTCTTGTTAGGTCCAACTTTCCTCTCTCCCCTGAGCCTCTTCTGGTCAACTTCACTCTTAACTGTCTCATCTTTATCTTCTTTTGCTTGGACCATCACTCACTCTCCTTCCATTCAGCTGATCTCTTCCTCACTGAAGACAGAGTCTCATGTTTCAATACCAGACCAGCTGCAGGGGAACAGCCGACTGAGGGCTGTCCACTCACACTTCTTCCCCTGAGAGACAGTAGCTTGCTGCTTGCTTGCTCCAGGCCTGTTTCAAGGCAGAGGAAACTAAAATAGCTTAAAATACTTATTGCTTTTGAAGGTGAACATGTGACTGCCTCAAACTGCATCGCCACCAAAAGCTTACAGAAATAACATGTGGTCTGCTGCCATCTGCTTACACCTCTTTCCTCCACCCTCCGTTGCTCTTGTCACTTCAAGCTGCAGAAAGCTCTTCAAAGCAAAGACCATCTTCTCTGTCTTTGCAAAGGGTGTGCTGCTTGTGGCACCTTCTCCACCCCATCTTCATTTGGCGCTCTCTCAGTTCACACTGTAATACAAATGATAGTAACGGAGTTAATAGCTCTGTAATGTCATCTTAATGGGGATGTGGGTTGAAGCAAAAAGGAGTTTAATTCTGTGGTATCTGCCCAGTTGTAACTCAGCCCTAACATGGATTTGTTGGTAACGCTCAGATCTCGGGTATTGATCAATGATGTAATTGTCAACCTATAGTAGGACAGATGATGTAATTCTTACCCAGTTACTGAAGACAGTGACCTTGAGACAGATCAGATGGTTGAGCAGGATAGATGGATCACTGATTATAAAATGCCCTTGTTTTAAAACTAAACTGTCACCTGTTAATTATTGGGGAGGAATAACTATAACAAAATGCCAACGTGTCACAAAAGATACAACGTTTATTGACTTTTAGCAGCAGTTATATACTCTTGCTTTGACAGGTGACTTTTGATGGGTTTGCTGCTTTGTTGCCTTGTCCATCATTTCCATTTACATTGGGGTGGCATAAAAGCTGACTTCAGTGAGCCCAAGGGAAACATTTGTTTCTGATAACAAGTCACGCAGTGAAAAAAAACCAAATAAAAGCAAGTAGAGATGGATGCGATACAAGAAATTCTGGTAGATGGGAGAAAAATCTATGGCATAGCTTTGCCAATGAGAAGGCCTGGTTTCCACCCCCCCCACCCCCCCCGAGATGGCCTGAATATATATTTGAGTAAGAGGTAGCATCACTTTTCATTTGAATACTTCATAAAATAAAAAGTGATAAGCATCGACCAGCTTTTGCTTTTAGATAAACAGCAGGCAGAACTTGAGAAAGGTCATAGAGAAAAAGGAAATAAAAGCACTTGCTGTGATTGCTAATAACATGGTTGAGAAGAAGACATATTTTTATCTCAGTGGAAGAGAGGCTCTGAGAGACCCCAACGCAAACCTAAGAAATGTTCAGTTATGAGAAATACGGATCCTGAAAAGAAAAAACAGGTTTGAAAAGGCAAATGGTTGAACAGCTATTTTTGGTTCTACTCTTGGTATTTTCTTCTTCACTACTAATGCACTTCTGGCCCAACATTTGCTGTTCATGTCAGAATTTTTTTGGATTTTTTTGCTCCCCTCTCCTTAGTAAGCTGGCACGTTTGCAAGATAAGTATTAAACCGAGGAACTTGCCAAAGATTTCAGGCAGATCTTTACTGAAAGTAGTGGAAAAAGTTAATAATTTTCATGAATTTGTGACCTAATAAAGACAACTACTAAAGAGTTATCTGACTAATTAATAACTGCAGTGAATTGATCTTAGGAAATCATAGAGACACAGCTCAGTCAGATTCTGTATTTTCCACTCTTCTTTGAGGCAGAAGTTTCTTTGGTAGCTTCTGTTTGAAACTAATGAATATTATAGGCAATAATTTACTTTTATGAGTTTTATGAGCATGTGCTTTGCATTGTTGAAATACATTTCAAAGACTTCAAAGGTCTTCTGTTTTCCTAAAGTATTTGCTTGTGGATAATGTTACCTAATCTCTACGTGGCTTCTAACGTGCAAGATCTTGTAGTCTGTTAAAAGCAGTTAAGATGTTAAAGACTGTCCAATTCTTTTATGTGCCATGCACCTTGTGCTTGGAAATCCTTCATGCTCTGCCTTAGTGAGAATTTCAGGTTTTAGAGGGATGAAGTAAGAACTTTGATGGAATGTGGTCCCTTCAACAGTATTTATCTTCTAAGCGTGCAATAAATCTACATAGAGATAATTGAAATTGTGAGAAAATAATGAAAAGAAGGAACTTAATTCTGTAATGCCAAAGGAAACAGAAGATCTCTCGCAGACACTCTCTGCCTCAGGGATTAAGCACGTGTCTTCATTTTCAAGCAAGCTTCTGTAGCTTCACCGCATCCTGTGCGATCTCAAACTCAAGGATGCTTTCCCAGATACTCACTCGTGCTCCAGGAAACCTCCCTTGAGAGCCCTTTGTTCTCCTGCCCTGTGCCTGTCTCAGACATGCTGGGTGGGCTGTCCCTTCAGATTTCCAGTTCCAAACTTAGTAATGTTTTAGGGTATTTGTAATGTCAAATCCATAACCATCTGAACCTTAAATAGTTGTGTTTCATAACATACAGAGAGGCACGTTCTCATATGATGTAAGTTGCTGTAGATCCTCAACCTAGAAGAACTCAAATGAGTTTGTACCAAAGCACTATGTGGTGAATTATGGTGATGGAAATCTTCCTCACACCCCTTGGTAGTCCAGGTTTCTTTCACACTGCACTTAGGAAACTGAGTCTCTCAAATCAAAGCATGGATCCTCTGCTTCATAACATTCTTCTTCATAAAGCTATAAAGAGACCTGGACAAAATCCAGGTTATTTTGGGTTATTTTCTTGCCCCTATTTCTTCATACTCAGTGAATTTTTTTCCACATCTGTTCACTACTCTACTCACCGAAGCGGAACATTGCAGGGACTTGCTGCATCATCTAGAGACTGGTGAATTGTCAGGGTGAGAGATCTGTGTAGCTGCCTTTACTGGAAGACTCAAAGAAAAATCAGGATGATTTTAAGACTGTGGAGGGTGAGTTGTTAATGCTCACCTACCTCAACTATTGACTGAGGTGCATGACACCAAGGGATGTAGATTTTTACTAGGTAGGGTATCAAAAACTCAAGTGAATTAATATTAACTGCAGTATGCCCCATGAAATAAAAATCAGGCCATTCACATCTATGTCTTATCCTGTGGTCTGATCAGTTACTGTCTTTCAGGAAAAAAAAAAAAAAAAGCATAGTTTTTTACCTGATTTGCTCTTTCTTGCAGCTTGGACCAGCGAGTAAATTTGGGTGAACCTGTTGCTCAGGCTGGCACTCACCACGTTGCAGCTACATTCCATTCTACTGCATTATTCTTTCTCTTAGTCAGGATACATTCACCAGATGGAGAAATGGAGCTCTCCATCCAGAGGCCTCACCATGAAACTGTTTGCTAGAACACTCTGGATTTGGCTTAGTTTCATTTCATCTGCGGTCGGAGGAAGGTTTCCATTTTCCTTGCTGTGTCTTTGGTCTTGCCCAACTCTTTAGGTTTACTGGGAAGGCCTGGTAACCTGTGCTGCTTGTGATTTGGTTCTTCCCATGTATATTTACCTGTCCAGTGGAGGAAAAAATTCATCTTGGCCCACACAATAGACATATATAAAGTGTGAATGCGGAAGACAAGATAATAATGCTTGCAGAGCTTGTTTGTTTGATTCAGATACACGAGAGCCAGGAAGTCCAACTTAATACAGGAGTCAGCAACTTAGAGCTGTGTCCAGATAGGGTAAAAAAAATGCCCAGGCTTTCTTTATACTATAACTCTCATCGTGGCCTCACAGATACAGCAGTGATACTTCATACTCTCCCAGCATACCTGTAGTGTCTTATGGGCAGTAAAAGTCAGATATTTCTATATTTATTGCTAGAAATAGGCAGGGTTTGTGATGTTGGAAGCCACCTAAACAAGACAAAGTTTGTGTCATACAGTACGATGGGGCTTAGATCCCTGCCTTTTATCTTAGGCTTTCAGAAAGTGTCAGCAGTGCTTTCAGACCCTTTGAAGACCTGTTCCCAGCAACCTGGTTTCCAGTGGAGTGCCTGAGAGATCAGCATTTCTGTAGCTCTGTTCCACCCCTACATATGGAGGCTGCCTGCCTGCTGCTCTTTAAGACTCTTGTGGTTATTAAATCATTTCTGCCAACACGTGCTTTGCCTCTTATAAGGAGGAGAATAAGTAGTAAGGCCTGTGAATTAAGTTTATCCTGATAGGAAGGTCCCATCCAACAAAAGGGAAGGTCCTCTGTAAGTAGGACCTGTTCTGCATTTTTCTTCCTTCTTCTGCTTGTACATCTTTCTTGTAATCTGAGAGGTCTAGCATCAGCCTTGAAAGGAAGCTTTGCAAAGCACAAATTTGGAATGTTCCCCAGGAGAACCTGCCCACGTCTGTCTAAATAAAATGATAAAGTTAGACCTTTTGCCTCTATTTCAGAAGAGAAAACGACTTTACAACTCCTCTCTCTGTCATGCTGTAAAACTGGGTGGTAGTCACTTTTGGGGAAAAAAATATTTCATACCCCATTGCTCTTTTCTTCTGAGGTTCAACACAGTGGTGGTCCCCTCTGCAGAGGGTTCAGGAGTGCAGCTGGCACTCCGGAAAATGAAAAGCACTTGAGTTATTTGCTTAGTGGATCAGAATCCAGCCTGCCCAGCTGCTGGAGCAAAGACCACAAACTTTCACATTTGAGTCATCTGCTGAAAAGCTACATATTTTTATGGAGAAAGAACTGTTTGTTTTAAGGTAATTTTATTTGCTTTCTTGTAGCTGAATCATCGATGAATCTTGGATGCTGAGGGTTATATATCAACAGGATTTTTTTGATGTCTTTCTGTGTCTGCTGAACTACAGTGATCAGAGTTTGACCTTGCTTCCAGTCATAAGAACAATTGTTTGATCCTAGTGTGAATATTAAGGTTTGTGTCTATAGAAACCAATCAACACTTCCTCCTAGTTTTTGTAAATAGGCTGTGACTGTGACACTTGAATTTCCTGTCTCTTCTATATCTGAATCAAAAAATCTCTACACAATGATGTCTCATCTTCCAGGTTCACCATCTATTTCCTCATTAGTAGGCATCATCTTGATTACAGTCTGTATTTATCCTGTTGAGGTATGTCCAGGTATCACTGGAACCTGTAATCTTCTTCCATTTTTATTCTACATCATGTATTTGTTTAAGGGACTTTCTCAGTAATAACCGTAGGAAATAGCAAGTAATAGAAGATAAGCTCTTTGGACTGCCTACAATCAACATTGCACAACATTTAGTATTTTTCCAGGAATACCTTTTAAAGTGACATTTTTCCAAACTCAGTGGCAGTTCTGTGCTGATTTTTCTTCCATTTCACATTTCAGCATGAATGATTCAGATGATCTTGAGATACAGACCCCTACATTTTGGTATCTTACCTAAAGATAGCCCAGCTGTTTCACTGAGTAGCAGTGTAGCACCTTCACATTCGGGGCTGTGAAATTTGGTTGTAGAGTTGTCCTGCTGTTAGGGATCTGCAGGAAAATTTGTCCATAATCAGTCAGTTTATAAACTCTTACATATCTCATTTTGTACCCAGGCAGCAGGAGCTCATTGGGTAGTGCTCACTGCACGTACTGTATTTTGGCTGAAGATCTTGCTTTGATACTGCTGCATCTGTCTCCTGAGGAGCACTGTGGTCCTAGGCATGGGAAGCAAGAGGAAGAATTTTCAGCAAAGCTGTTGGTTGCCCAGACAGGGTGGAGCTGAAGGAAGGGATGGAGAGAGCATACAAGCTATGGTAGATGTGTTCAGAAGTGTGGGGAACATGGGACTATCTGCATAAGGACATGTGGGGTCAGTTATGGTTGCAAGCAGCAAGCATGGGGACGGTATTTTGGAGCTGCTGTGACTGTTGGGTGGATTGTGTGATAGGGTTGGGATTAAGACAAGGACTCAGGAGAAAGCTGAGGTAAGGAGTCTGAGGAGGAAAGCAGCAGGACTGAAGTGACAGAAGAGAGGATCAGAGGGGAAATCTTTGTTCTGTACATTGGGATGGAGTTTGTGATTCTCTAGGCTGCAGTTGGATGCTGCTTGTCCTGTCTGGTATGAAGACAGAAGACCATTCCACCTCTGGTTGGTTGTTATAGTCCAAGTGCTTGGTACAGCCTCGTAGCCCTGCAGAGACAGCAGACTGAATTACGCAGGTGCTGTTCCTCTGCATCAGTGCAAAAACCCTGGTGTGAAACCACACACAGTTAAGCTTAAACTGTTGCTAATTCTGTTCAAAGTGTGACTTCGCACTAAAGGGATGAGGAGCATTCATGCAGTTTGTTCAAGCAGCTTGGTGATGGAGAAGCAATCTCTGACAAGAGGATGCAACAGGTGTCTTGCTGGCAGTAGTACCTTGTGTGAGTGCATCGCTTTCCACCTGTTTGTACCTCTTAGTCTCACTGTTCCTGTGCTCTCAGCACAGGTCTGTGAATGCAAATTTTGTGCCTTAACCCTGCAGTTTTGCTTCACGTGAGGTCCAGTCCTCTGTTCCTGCTTGCAGTTGTCTCAGTGCCTGTGGTGGAAGAGGTATTTCTCTTTGCATTTGAAAGTTTCAGTCCTGGTAATGATTTTGACCTGTAGCTACGTGCAGATGTCCTCTCCTGGGTCTGCTGGTGTCAGCACAAGCTTCCACGTGCTCACTGCACCTCCCCTTGGAAGTGACCCTCTTTGATCCACTCTGGGGTGGAGCGAGCACTCCCCAGCTGGTTGGAGGCAAAACTGGTTTAGCGTAGAAGAGCACAGTGAGTAGTTTGTAGCCACTCCAGTTGATTTTCACCATGATGGATTGCAGAACACGTCTACACCAGGCTGCTGGCACTTCTGGGGGGAGGCAGCTATCACAGGAAGAGGGGCAGCTGGTGTCGAGCACGTGCGTGGGAGGAAAACCTCATCAAGTGGCATATCTGGGGCTGGAAGGGACCTTTGTCCACAACCTCAGTCTCTTCGAGTCTCAGTTCTGTCTGTGCAATGGGGAAAAAAACCTTCTCACAGACGTGTTGTGAACATGTGCTAATTTTAGTGTTATCAGGCAGTTAGGTAATATGGTGACAGCCAGAAAAAACCTATAAGGAAATAGCTTGATCTGACCATTTTTAACAGTGAGAATGAAGCAAACTACTGAGTGTTGCTTCTTTAGTAACACCACCTCTACTCTACCATGAATGGTCCCCTTTCCTCTGGAAAAAAACCCGTGTGATCATAAAATTAAGAAAGAAGATTAAATGTTGCACAATTGGCCATATTTCTGGTATTTCCTTGTCTTTTTGTTCTTAACATTTTTCACATACCTGTGTATGTTTATGTGTGTAGCGAAGTGTTTGGTACCAAGTTTATAGTTGCTTGGTACTTTCTGTCTGAAGATGTTAAGCACTTTAAAGAGGGGCTACAGGACATTAAAGCATCTTACCCTTCTGCCAGGATGCTTCTTTAAGCACATTTCTGTCTCTAAAAGTGCTTATCTCTGGTTGTTAAAAAATTACTGCAACTTTAACTGAAGGAGATAAGAGGGGTAATGGGTTTCCTGACTTACTGTCTTCTAAATCTGATAGAAAATCATGGTCTGGTCATTTTTTGCAGGTCTGCCTGATAAATCATTTCCCTCCATTTGTAAGTCCTGCATAGCAACAGGTGAGTGAGAGAGACAAAAAAAATGCAGCTATAAAACCACAGATGTTGTCAGCAGGGAAACAGAGCTGGGTTAACTCTTGTAACTAGGCTGAAATAATTTTGAAAAGCACACTGTTTGAAATCATCTGTGTCTCAGTGTTCAAGGAGTTGAATGTTTTACTATATAACAGAGAAAACAGGTACACGGATAAATGAAAAAGAGAATTATCAGAACACCTATTGGAGACTTCCCAGGGTGCTGAGTATGCACTGCTCCAGCTGATTCCATTTGGAATCAGGAGGCTCCAGCACCTCTGAAAACCAAACACTCAGCATCTAAGGCACAGAAATAAGTTGACATGAGAAAAAGTTGGTCTTACCAAGTTTGCCACAAAGTGGAGGACGTGTGAACTCCCCACTCCCCGTGTAACTGCCCTTGTGTGCACTCTTAAGCCAGGTTGCCTGGGAGGAGTTGCCCCGCTGTGTGTGCTCGGGGCTAAGATCCGGTATTGGGCAGCTCCTGCAGACCCTGCTGGTGTTTCACCGGCATACATCCTTCCGTGCACCCAGCTGCCTTGTTGGTCAGCCCGACTCGCCACCCTCTCTCTGGCTTTGGGAGATCTGTATTATAGCCAGAATAAGCACAGTGATAGGAAATGGCTTTGGGTTTGATTTGTTGGTTTTTTTTCTGTCTTGAGGAAGATGTTGTGCCTTGTCCAGGCAGTCCGATGGTGGGACAGCAATGGGGATTTCGTTGCTGGGACCAGAGTGATCAGCAGTTTGACACTGCTGCTCTTCTGTTTGTTTTATTCAGCCAGGGGCATATCACAGATCTATTTTTTGATCAGGCAGCATTCCTGTACTATAATAATTCAAAAGCAGCGTTCACCCAGTCGTCGTGTGAAATGCCTGTTGCTCGCTTCTGTGCGTGTGCTTCTCGCCCTTGCCTTCCTTTAGGGACAGCTTACTCTGTGCAAGTTCTGAAGTCCATGGAGCAGGTGCCATCTCCAAATGCGTGTTTGTACAGTCTGTAGCACAGCAGGTCCCAGGTTTTGTCATGGTTCCTGGGTGTGCTGTAACATAAGTAAGGATATTAGGTCTTGCTGAGTAATTAGAATAATTCACATTAGCTGAACTTGCAGAGTTCCCTGTGTGCGAGCTGGTGAGGAAAGGGATTTTTCTTTCCAGGCGGGGAGAGGGCTTTGCAAATGTTCTCCGAGTCACGGTGGCAGCTGGCTGTTTGAATGCTGCACAAAGACGTGATTTGGAAATAGCTTCAGAGTTTAGAGATGGCCCTTCACATACTAACACTTCCAGATGAGCTAAGGAGGGGAAGTTCACACCTCTCTCGGAGCCGTTGTTTCAGTCTGCCAGGCTGCAGACTCAGCGAGAGCGCAACGTGCAGGTTTTCATAGGGAGAGCTTTTGTCGCTCCCAGAAGTGCTAGAAACTTAATTGCTTTCAAAGGCAAGCCCGGAATCTGGAGGACCCAGTACAACCTGCTGAGAGAACATAAATCACGAGATGCTATCGGGTTTCTGTGCTTGGGCTTGCGTGGCGTGAGTTTGCTTTGTGAGCGAATGCCTTTGGAATACACTGGTATGTGGTTTTTTTGGTTGATTCTTGGACATAGCAGTAATTGTTGTTGGCTTTGTTAATAGGCATCTACGTTCTGCTCTGTAGTTACTGTTCGTGTTTCTAAAAAGTGTGCAGACAAAAAAGAAATATTTGTTCTGCCTTGGAGTCATGAAGGCATTTCTGCATTTAAATGGATTGACGGCCTTGATCCAGGTGGTTCCCAGCCCTTGTCCTTTCAAATAGGCCTGGACAGCGAGCTGGCCAGTTGTCATTTGACCATTTCTGTTTATATTCACTTAGAGACAGTGCTCAAAATGCCAGTATTTACTTGTTCTCTTTTTTACGCTAGTTTGCCAGCCGCTTTTGTCCCGAGCCAAATGAACCGTGATGGCAACTGAGAAGAAACTGCTTTTTGTAGAAAAGGAATAGCATTTTCAAATGGCCTTATACAGAGTGGTTCCCTAACTTTTAAAACAACACAGTTTTAAATGTAGCTTTCCCCATCTCCTTAAATGCTTAGTTATAGTCTCTCCATTGATAGGAAAATTCTTTTAATATATTTTGCACGGAAACTAAAGAAGGAAAAAGTTTTAAGGTAAGCCAGCTATGTAATCTAGGGTCTTTTGATGAGTTTCCATTAGTATTAAATCAGTAAATCTGCCCCATTAGATGTTGTTCGAAAGGAAGTTCAGTGTTTAAACATACCGGTTGACATTCAATATGTCTTCTCAAGTCACCAGCAGAAACCTTGTTGAACCTTGTTGGCAGAGGTGCCTTCTGCAAAGGGTTCCTAAAAACACCTCCCTGGCTATTGGATTAGTTTCTGAAATGCTCTGGCACTGCAGTGGGTCTGGTGCCATTTGGTCCAGCTCCAGTTGGAGGTGAAGAAAGGCTGAGTTTTAGGACCTCTAGGATGCCTTTGTGTGCAGAAGAAACTGAGCGCTGGAATAACGTGTCATCCAAACTGTGCCGTATTCCTAGAAATCGGTGAATGCACTGTTTTAATTTGGGGAGCTTATACGGCTGAAGTTACTGAGATATTAGAGCTTAGAAGAGAGAAATCTGCAGCTCTTCAGATTGCCTGGTGCACAAACAAGTGAAGATCTGAATTGCTTTGAGGTGCTGACAGTTATCACAGCTTTGTGCAGACACACCTCTGCCGGTACTGACAAAACACAAATACCAGTTTCACATCACTGTGCCCTCCTTGGCTGGTGCACGGCTGAAAACGGTGCTGTACCTTCACAGCTTTGGCACAGAGAATGGAAACAAGGGCTCACCAGCAACAGTAGCCTCTTATCCAATGGCTGGTTTTAAATGCTTTGAGTGAAGATGGTATTTTTAAAAGAAATTTGATCTGTTGTTTGAGAGTTGGACATTTAATGCACTACATCACTTTCATCCCAGCCCACTCCACTGAAGTTGCACTGGGTGCAAGAGTGGACTTTGGTCCGTGAGGAGGACAGTAGCAAATGAAGGGAAAATACTGTTTTCTTTCTGCAACTCTGAGTTCCTCCAAACATCATAGATACCTGAAAAGTTTGTTTTCAAAACAGCTCTGACCCTATATGCAAATAAAATTGCTGTGATTTCAGCTTTTGCTAGAAATCATATCTATTATGCATCTGTGTGACAAAGCACCGGCGTATTAGTACCGAGTGCTTCCTAAAGAAACTCGTTTGAAACCCAGGGTAGATCACAAGTGAAAAGGGGTTGAGACTCCCCCCGGTCCACATTGTTGACCACCATGTATTTCAGTACAACTGCCAGTAACAGCCTACCTGCCTGCTAAAGTTCCGCATTAAGATAAAGAGTGTTTTGACAGATTTCCATGTATTTAGTCTCCTGAGGGTACAGATCGAGATGGCAGTTGGCTCCTGTCACTTGTGTGAGCCCGTGCCTCCAACTGTGGCATTAGAAAGGAACAGGCAAACTCTGGCTGATACATCCTGGGCATTGCAGTGTGGGATTGTTAACTTTACTAATTTTTTTGGGAAAAAAAGTGTCACGGTTTGGCACTCTGATGGCAAAACTCTGTGTGCCCAGCTGCTGTTAGCACTGGATTTAATCTCAGTACTTTTGCCATCTGCTATTAGAGCACGGCCGACTAGTAGAGGAGCGGGAGGTTGCACTGGCTTTGGGCAGCTTTCAGAAGAGCTGAGCAGATTCTTTCATTTGCCATAATCAAACATTCTGATTGCCACAGTGTGACTCAAGCTCCCCTTTTGACTTGGTGACTGAAGTCTGTTGTGAATTCTTCTAATGAAGCAGCATGTAACCTTGAATTAAAAACCAGAGTGGCTCTGCTCCCCGAGTGCTGCAGCAGAGGCACAGCAGCCGCACTGGCCGAAGTGTCAGCAGTGGGTGCATGTCCACTGCCTTGCTCTGTTCTGCTGGACCTTTCCCCTGCTCCAAGGGCAGCAAGGCAGGCCCCCCAGCAGGCAAAACTGCTCAGCCAGACCTTTCTCAGCTGGAATATTTTCTGACTTTCCTGTTGCGATGTGCAAGGTGCTGTGATGATTTGGGTGACTTTTTTTTTTAGCCTATGAACTGTGTTTTTACCTTTGCAGGCTCTGAACTGGTCTGTCAGTTCTGGATTGCTTTGTGGCTCACATGAGATTGGTGTTTGTCTCCTGTATCTTCATCAAGCACTAAGCTCGCAGGCATTGCTCAGTCAATAACGTCAGTGCAAGGTAAACTCACCTTGCTGCTGTTACAATTCTCAGTCTCCCAAAAAGCCAGTAGATGGGGTGTGTGTAATTCCTGTGCAAAATAGCTGCACTTCTCAACCCAGAACTCTATCTCCAATTTTTTACATTTTTATTGCAGTCTTTATTGTTTGCTTATTTTTGTTACAGATGCCCCTCCACATGAATCACAAATTTAAGCACCCCAAATTCTCGATTATACTTACGTACAAAATACTCTGAGCATGATCTACTGTGCAGCACGGTTAGGTCTTTGAAATCTGGGTATGAAAGTTTATCATGTGGGTTTTTTTCCTTTTTATTTTAAAATTAAGCTAGTCATGAACTAGGATAGTGCTGGATAATTGAAAATAGATGGGGTTACCACAGACTTCTGCTTAACTCGAGGCTGCAGTATTAGGTATAGATGCCATGGGCCCACCGATGAAATACACTTCCTCTTTTTGTGTCTCCAAGCCCCCAGCATGTGAGAGTAGATGTCTAGTGGTACACAAAATTCTGTTGATTATAGATGTGAAAACTGAATCTGCTAGCAGCAGTGTAAATTCATAGTGTCATTCTGGTTGGAAGAGACCTTAAAGAAGAATTTTATGGTTGTTAATAATGGTCGTGTAAGTAATAATGCAGTCTGAAGAAAGGGTCAGTAGTCACATCCCTTCATGCCTCAAGGTCAGTTATGGTCACCTTGAAACGGGAAGGAATCTAAAAGGGGCGACAAGTGGACCCCTGAGTTGTCTTTCTCAGGGGAGGTCACAGCAGAGCACAGCATGAACCAACATGGAAATAAGCTGCCCAAGGTCATTTATGCCATTCAAAATGAAGCTGTCCAGAGATGGAGTCCTGTTAGGTAGGTCCTCGCTGCTTATACCTGATTTGTGATGGGGAAACATTCAAACGATTTGGTAATAATTAGCCAAGGGAACTCTGCTAAAACACAATCCATGTCTGACATGTAGGCACATAAGGAGAGAGTGTCTTGCCAAGAAGTAAGTTTATATTAGAATACTACATCAGAATTCAGTTGTCTTCTGAGAAGTGTGAATGCTGATGGCCAAGATCTACTGCTGAAGTTTCCCGAGAGACTTTGGGAAGAAATTCCCTGTATACACACACGTACCCTCTCCTCTAAGCTGTTGGTGTAATTGCAGGAATGTCAGAGTCTTCAAATAGCAGAGTAGCCTCAATTAGCTCATAAGAAGAGTTTAATAGTGGAGTGTGACAGAGCCCTGAAGGTCCTGGTTTTGCTTGTGCCTGTGATGAAAAGGGGCGAATAACCCAAGTGTGTTAGCGCTGCCTTTCTGACGAGAACCACAATAGATGTGTGTTTTAATCTGGTGTGGTGAAGTGTGCCCAAAACACTTGGCGTGTTTAACAGTTGCCCAAATGATTCACTTTCCTAGCAGTCTGATTTTGTGTTACAGCATAATCTGTTTCCTCTCTGTCTTTAATGTGCATTTCTGCTGAGCGTGCAGTTCACATTGGCTGCCTCAGGCAGACTGCAGGTCAGCTTTTGAATGCAGGAGAATTCACGAAATTAAAGCATTTTGTGTACAGTTAACGGCAGTTGTGCAAGTACAGAGACTTTGCTTTATCAGCAGATGTGGTCTAGGTTTACAGTTATGTCCACATTCAATTCTTACGTTTATTGCAGTAGAGGGAAAAAAATCAGGAGCTCAGTGCAGTCTTTAACAATCTGCTTTGGTAGCCAGCCAGTCCACTTACCCTTGCGTGAAGCACATGTCAGGGTGGTTCTTTCTCCATTAACTCTTTGATGCTGGGATACAGGGATGATTCACATGACGTGGAAGGGGAAGGAAAAAACCCAAAACACTAAAATAAATGCAAAATCAGCAAAAACTCTGTACTTGCTTTGTGCCAAACCATGAAGAGATTTGTATACTGTGGGAATGATTAGACGGTAATGTTTGTTGGAGTGCTGTGGTGGACAAGGGATATTTGAGAAGGTGATCCAGCTCTGCCGGAGTCTGCAGGGGGAGCGGAGGGCAGCCTTTCCACTTGGAAACTGGAATTGGGTTGGGCACTTTCTGGTTAGTCAAAAGTGTTGCTGGCTGCTGTTTGCAGTAGCTCTGCTATTTCCCATGTGACACGGCTGCGCTTCCTCACTTCTTGCCCAAGCTGGTGCTGGAGTTTGGAGTAGAAGGCACTTAGCCAGCATCTCTCCTGCCTGATTAAGGCTTTTTCTTGTTGGACTGGGAAGAGATGAGGAGGAATCTTATCCATGCATGGAGAAATGGTGATGAGAGGAGGGGAAGGCCACATATCCTTGCTTCTCAAGTGCAGGAGTAACCAATACCAACGTGGAGGTTTGTCTGTAGCACCTCGGCTTGACGGAGCAGAGCGTCCATCATGCGGTGAGTGAAGAATGGGGTGGGACTTAAGGAGATTAATGCAATCTCCAAATGCTCCAAGGGGGAGTAATTCGCAAGCAATGGTAGGAGCTTTTTTTCCCAGGGTTAAGTGCTGTGCTGTCCTCCTTTAAACCAGAGATGAGAGTCCAGGAGCAGGATATGAAAAATAGATTAGCTTAAATTGAAACCTGGCATCTGGAACACCTCGAACTCTGGCAGACCTCAAGATAATACTTCAAAGTTGTTCAGCCCCACAAGGTATAGTATAATTTTCTGTTTGGTGTAAGTATTACTCGGGAACTGAAGTCAGACTTGGAGCTTCCTTGTGCTGGGCTCTGTCACACTATCTAGAAGAGCTGGCTGAGCTGACTCTGAGCCTGGATGCTCTGAGCAGCTCTCATGCCCACTCTCCCATCTCCCCAAATATTTAGCAGTCAACATTTACCCTGAGTTGGTTTTACCACATTGAGCAACAAAGTGCAAATATACCCAAGCCTTACTGGACCTGTCTTTACTGTCCCAAAATGATCTTCTGTATTTTAAAATCATTAAAGCCAGAACATGTAAATATTCTTTGTTTCATGACAGCACAAAAGGAGCGTGGCTTCCTAATTACCTTGAAATTCAGATGTACCTGGGGCACCTGGAAAGCACCCCACAGTCTGCCAGGTTATCTGTCTCCTTATGTGACCGGGGCTGCACCCTGGGGAGAAATTTAGCACATTGTCTTATCTATAAATTTACCATTCTCGCACTGACGTGGTTCCCTGAGTGCAGCTCTCAGAGCAGAGAACATCTTTCCAAGGGCAGCGAGTGCCTGTTAATTCTCACCGTAGTACATGGACCTGCTTTCTCTTCTGGCAGTTTAGACAGGAGAAAGCAAGTCAGCCCGGTTCAGGTTATTCTTTTAGCCATGTGTGTCTGGAGCTTATTCTGAAATACGATTAATACCTCCCTGCACATAGGGAGAGGTTTAGGTTGTAAGATTACTAATTGGTTTCAGAGTTGTTTGCTGCTTGAATGTTGGGGGTTTTTTTAATCTAAGGTATAAAGAACATAGTTATTTTTAGCTTGCAAGGAAAAACACATAGTCTTTTAAATGTCTTGGTATGAAATAATTTAAACTAAATTTCTGTACAAATCATTTCCAAGAGATTGGTTGTCAAGTACGATTAGGAAAAAAAAAAATCTGCACTTTTGCAGGGACCCAATGAGATTTTACAAATTCAGATTTATTCTCAGCGTTAAATGTGGTTGAAGATGTCATTTTTTTTTAAACAGCACTTTTAGAAGTAGTTAGTTTAAAAGTATAGCAATTCAAAGCACAGAGGGAGTGATTTTGAAGTGTAAAGTCTTGAAGCACAATGCAGAGGTTGACAGTTTCACTACAATTAGATGCAAGGCAGGCACAACTCCCACTTCTGAGAACTTTCCTATCTCAATGCTTCCTCTCTTGGCCTAGAAAGCCTCAAAAAAAAACCAACCAAAAAAAAAAAAAAAAAACAAAACCCCAACCCAAACCCCAAAACACAACCCTGAGTGGCTTTGCCTATTGATTTAACATAGTTATATTCAATAGCATTAGGAGACAGAGCAGAAGGGGCTGCCAAATCTATCTGTGACAAATAATCTTTACAGAAATCTTCACAGAGATAGTTCTTTTCACATGCTTTCAGTCTCCTGAGAGTGCTGCTTTATTGAGGAAAGCAAGTTTTAGGGTGGTTTTTTTTTTTTTTTCCCTTTTATTTTTTTTTTAACAGGGCTTGTTTGTTAGGAAACCACTCCCTTCTGCTTCTGCATTTAGACTCTCTGCTAATTGCCTTTTGGTCGATGACATTTTCCATGAATTGCCAGATTCTCCCACACTGTCACAACTTCACACTGATTATGTTACGTTCTGTGGCACTTCTGCGGGCTGCCTTTGGGAGGAGTGGCTGAGAGAAGGATACAGTGTACCTGGGAAATTACAATTCACTGCTTTCTGTCAGTTTTTCTGGGACTGAGTTTTGTAGTTGCTAAGGCACAGCAGAGGCTGCTCCCCCCAGACTAAGGTAGGTGGCTGGAGTAGGTGGGATCAGGAGGGCATCCTGTGACTGTGTTAAAGCACCACTCTGCTGCTGAGGGTTTTGCATAAGAAGTCATGAAAAGGCTGCGTGTGGTGTGTCAGGCTGGTATCATTCATCCTAGTTTCATGCTGGAGTGGAAAACCAACCCCAAACCCTGGTGCCAGAGAGGCTGTGGGAGTGGGCAGTCTGTGGACGCTTCTGGCTCAAGATGCCCACCAAGCCCAAGCTGCAAGCCCATCTTTCTCCCAGGGTTTGAAGGCAGCTCAGGTTTTTCTTTAGCCCAGCTCTGTCATCTGCAGCAAAACCTGCTGGAGCAGCTGGATATAAGATCATTGCTGATTGAAGCTGAAGTGCAGCCGACATGAGAACTGGAGGTAGCAGTGCTGTTCAACACAGCTAATCCACTTAAACTGTGGAGCTCATCTGCTGAGTGATGGGTGCTCTTAGGTGGGATAGCTAAAGAGGCTTTGGCTTGAGCTCGTGCTTCAAGGCAGTCAAAACCTGCAGCTGGGGCTGAGGATCTGGTTACATTAAGTTGGCTCTGGCCCAACCAAACGTGGTTAAAAGTGAGAGGTTAGGTGAGATAAACCCCTCTGCTTAAGTCTTATCTTAGCTCGGGAGATGATCAACGCATTCAAGTGCTTTTCCAGTCTAACTGCTTTGATCAAAGGTGGGGCTTTCTTGGTCTGTGAACTGGGATGAGTTTTGTAAGTAAAAGCCTTTTTATAAACCAGGATAATTGCATCCACTGTGCTGGCAGGTAAGGTTTCTGCTTTAGTCGTGTCACTGCGTGTAACGGGACAGATATTTCACAGGTAGAAAAACTGTGATTTTTGATGTAGTGAGCGCGGTTGGGTCCCACCTATGCTGTGGCTATGGGTGGCAGTGCAGGATGAGCAGCTGTTGTAACAGGTTTTCTGACTACATTACTCTGTTGTCCAACCTGTGACATGAGTGTTTTCACCTCAAAGAGGTGGTTAAAAAATGCAGGTCCACCCAACACACCAGCAGTGGTGCCAGCTGCAGGCAAGCCCAGCGTGGCCTTTTCTACCACGCGACGGTTGGCAGGGGTGGCTGCAGCCTGCAGGAGCAGACAGTGGGCAGTGCCTCTGCTCTGCTGCCATTTATCCTGCATAAAACCTTTGGTCAGTCCTACCCTTTTTTGCAGTTGAGGGGAAGGGAGGGGGAGTATGAGGAGCAGAGTGTGGTATGCATACAGGTGAGTATTCTACTGTCGAAGACATCTGTAGAGAATAAAACTTGGTTCTCTTCTGTGAAAAGGGTTCATTATGTTCCCCCCGACCAGATTCTTTGCAGCTAATCCTCGCTTGCCACAGTGGGATGGAAATGGGACTGCTGCAGGTACAGTGGATTCTGGTTCCACCACAAGCCGATGCAGCTAGGGACCAATGTACCACTCCTACCCCTGGGTACAGAGATCTGCTCCCTCCTTTCCTTCAGCAGCAGAAATGAAGATGGAACTCTAAATCTTTCTGAATTTCAGGAAAGGCTGAAACTGATCTGTTGGAATTAGGAGAGAACCAGGAAACAGTAGCACCTGTGTTGCTTAGCTTTGGGCAGTTCAATTATCCCTTCTCCAGTGAAATTCCCCTTTGCATAAGGTATGAATAATAATACTCCACTTACCTCGCAGGGGTATTGCAGAGCACGCGGTTAATTTTTTTTTTTATGGTGTTTGTAATGTGTAAAACCCTAAACGAGTGCAAAGTTTTATTGCAATTTAATTTTATTGAGGGTTAAACAGTGGTGACGTGCCCAGCTGAGCATTCGCTGGCAGCGAGCTAAGCAAGTGACCATCATCAAGCATGTTTGGCAGCGAGCAATGGACAAAAAAGGAAAACGGGGCTAACTTATTCCAGTTCTACATACTTTATTTTTCTCTCTTACCACCATACGTTTCCCATGAAGCAGATGGAGGTGATCAAAATATCAAACCGGAACTCTTTGTTTTAACAGACAAATTTTACTGCATAAAAGGCAAATAAAGGTTAATGGCATGAAAATTTATCTTGTGGGAGGCTGAGAGAGTGGAAGTGCCTCCAAGCGTGCCCTGAATGAATGGCTCTTCAGTAATAGCTTTCGGAAACAGATTGTACCTGAGTAGTTAGGTGGCTGATTTTTCACTGGGGGTTAGTGTGCCAAGGGGGCCGGTTCCTGCACGTTTCGTGCTGTTGCTGATGAGGGGTTTGTGTTAGACTGAAAACATGAAGGGAAATCATTTGGACAGGGTTGGTAGCCTGTGGCCGCAGCATGAGCCAGGAGATGTGCAGGGGAGGTGTGTGCAAGCACGTGCTGGATGGAGCTCCTGAGTTTGAGACGAGAGTCAGTGCCAGACTCCGATGTGTTTCTGTGTTAGAGCTGCCGAGTGTGAGGGAGAGGCAGCGTCTGTGACTTCTCCAGCTCGCTCTAATTTTGTGTGAAATGGGGGCTTTCCAGTGGTGGGGTTACTCCAAGTGTGATCGCACCAGCAGGTTTCACGTTGCACCTCGGCGTGCGCGTGCCTCCCGTGCACTTTGTTACCGCCTGCTCGCGCTCATTAATTTGTATTAGGTGTGAAATGCAAAGGCTTGTCCTAATTACTGCTGGTAGATGGTAGCACAACTGAGTACCCATCTTCTGATAATCAGGGCTAACTTCTGCCCTCGGATAATCACACACCAGGCTCGCTGGAGCCGGTGTATTCCTGCTAGGAAGGAAGGATTTGGCCCACGCTTTCTCTGTTACATCTTAGTTCAATGTCTTTGCTCTGTGACAGTGTCCTGAGGGACAGGTCCAAAGGTGAGTGAAGCAGAGAAGATGCTTTTTAAGCTTTGGGCTAAAGTCTTCATCTTACTCTTGTTCTTGTTGTCTTTGAAAACATCACCCTGGATTTTCCCAGGATTTGCTTTCTTCTGTGGTCACTTACCCAAACATAGTGACAGCATCAGCTCTGTAGTTAACTTTAGTGGTGTTTCTGAAAATAACACCTGCTGCAAGAAAACAAATGGTGGAGCTGCAGCATATGTTGCACATAATGATAATCTACTGCCTTTTTAAAAAAATTACAGTATAAAATTTAGGGGACAAATCTCAAATCCTGCGAAATTCATGGCACAGTGCCAGTTTATTTGAAACAACCTTGCATTTCTCCCGAAATCTTACAGGTCCTTAACTACACTTTCCTTTCTCACATGCCACTCACCTTTAAGACAATACTCCTTTTTTGGCATTATTAATTATCATTATTGTTGTTGCTGTTATTATTCCAGGAGATCTGTATGGGAGGAATGCTGAAATCTGGATTAAAAATAGCATTTTCATGTCCTCCCACTCACTGTACTTCGTGCACAGAATGCCTTTTATAAATGCAGTCTTGCTGCTTGGCTAGATAAAAGAAGCTGTCACTTCATTTCCATATCGAAGTCGTTCCCGGGAGTATTTCATTGTTTTAGCAATAAAATTTTTCTAAAAGGCCTTTTATTTTGCCTGAGAAAGGTAACAGAAATGAACTTCTGAGTGGTTATTCCACAGAACAATTAGGAGAAAGCAAGACTGTCTGGATTTGATGTAAGGCGATTTGTATGTGTATGAATTGCCTTTCATGTGAGACGAGAGTAACTTCTTAACTGAAAATCAAGTTACAAACCCCTCCCCCCCCCAACGTTACACAAAATCTCAGGGTTTTTCCCTTGCTCGCAGAGTCATCACACGTCTTTACCAGCACTCTCAATAAATTGTGGACGTATCCTTAAGTTCAGCCCTGCTTCAAAAGGCACTTGCATGTCTTCTGATTCAGATGCTTTCCTGAATTAAAGGCAGTCACGGATAACCGTTGCCTGTTATTACAGTGCATTAATTTTGTCACCAGGTACGTTCTGATTCTTGGAAGGAATGGTGGCTGTTTGCAGTGCTGGGGCTGAGTGCTTCTTGAAGCAGGGACCATCCTTTTGCTGGGTTACCTACTCTCTGGAGCACGGTGGCAGGCCCAGTCCCTCCTTGCTCACACGCAGCGTGCTGCCATCGCCTCTCACCACTTCTCCAGCATCTCTCGCCCCTTTTCTCAGCTGGTCTGTGTCCCGTGCCAGCTTGATGTTCCCTTTCTCTGAACGTGCTAAAGCATGTCAGGATTACAGCATCGAAGAAGTGCTGATACAGAAAGCATATACAGTAAGTGAAAGGTCCTATGGCTTGTGTTTAGTTCTTTCCTTTTTTTTTTTTTTTTTTGAGGTTTCTCTCATTTGTCACCCGTTTTGAGCCATGTTTGTGTTTCGCTAAGTGTGAATCGATGCAAGTACCAGTTCAGTCAGCGTAGGCAGCCTACTACTGTAGGTAGGTACGTGTAATCAGGAACAAAAGGGAAGAGGAGAAAAACACTTTCTTCATAGCCAGGAAAGCCTTTGTAGATTCGGCATTACTTTTAAAATTACATTGTATTAAAGAAATGCAACAATTTCGGAAATTATTATTTATAGGAAGGCTTGTGAATTCAGGATGTGATATTCTGACTCACCCAACAGCAAACATGTTTGCACTCCGGCTGCTGTGACTCAACACTGGCATTTGTCTTAAGTGTGGCAATTGTTTTAGCCCTCTGCTTGGTGCAGGATGAATGAAACGACCGAGGTCTCCTGTTGCAGATTTACTACGTGCAGCTACGCTGGTAAATCGTGGGCTCAGCTGTAGCGTATTTCCTGTAAAGCACACACACATGCACACACACGTGCACACACACACATATCCCCCTCCAAGTAATACTTTACTTTTAAATACTAGATTCATAGAAAGGAAATGCATAATTACAGTGCTGGCGTTTGCACCACATAAAGCAGCCCACATCAAAAGGTATTTGCCATTAATGTTTCAACAGGTAATCTCTGGATTTATTGCCAAGCCGTGTTCCTGTTACTTAGCGCTCGGTGTTGAAATCGTTGAAATCTTTGTTGTGAGCAGGCATAGTCATCTTAATCCTGCAAAAAAAGTTAGTCAATAGGGCCTTTGTTTTCCAGCTCTGTGTTTCACGTTGCATCAGCAGCTCAGAAGACGTGGCCGTGCTGGAAACGGGGAGAAGGTTAAGGGTGGGTTCTGGGCTGGCTTCCTAAGGAAGCGAGGCTCACGTGGTGGCATTGTTTGTGCCTGCACCCGCATGTGTGTCCCCGGCCTGGTGGCTTTTGTTACTTGGGTCCTCCTCAACCCAATCTGCTGCACGAGTAGAGGCTACGGGGAAGCTGCTCCCTGAAAGCTTTGTGTAAGTAGGCAGATGAACAGCTATGGGAACCTGTGGCTCAGCCCAGTGAGGCAAAGGCCACAGCCCCAGCTCAGGTCTTACTGGCACCAGGGAATGGGTATGGTGGGCATCCCCTGGGATTACTGCTACCACCAAAGATCAAGCCTTGTTTGGTGGTTTTTGTTAATGCTACAACTCACAGAACTGTCTTCCTCGGGTGGTTTATCTTTGGCTTGTTATAATACTGCAAATTAACAGAAACTTGAGCACTGGTTTTGGAGCTTCTACGCATTTGGATTCCTCCTTCAACGCCGTCTGTTTGCAGGAGAGCTGTAGCCATCATCTGTGAGATGTCTGAACATTTAATGAAGGCCTAGCCCTGGAGCTTGTTCTCATCTGTAACAAGTCACAAGGGTGCTGCAGTTGCTCAGATATTGCTCAGATATGCAGGAGGCTCATTGTCTCAACTCAGGGCTGAGCTGTGTTTTTTGCATAATAGCTTCCACAAAAGAAAAAGAGAAATATTTATGTCATGTAACAGAAGCATCCACAGTGGTTATTTTTATTGCCTATATCTGTTCAACATTACTAGTTCTGAGCCTGAATTATTATGGACAATTTGCATTCTTTTTCCAATCTCTCTCACTCAGGAGACCTGTAGGAATGACTGTGTTACAAACACGTAGGCAAAAGAGTTGTTTTTACTTAAAACATCTGTGTGAGAATGAAGAAGGTTGGGATGCTAAGAGAAATGTAAATCTCTGTTGAAATTCCCCCTCCTTCCTCCCAATGTTCCTGCTTTAAGAAAGTGGCAAATAGGGGGTGCTGATGTTAATGGGGCAATGGTTTTCTATTAACAAACGCATCATTAACATCTGATAGGAGGTTATTTTTGAGGTATTTTTCTTCTTCCAGTTCTGTACTGTTGCTTCTTAGACAAAATAAGCTAGACAGATTTCTTTTCACCTGGTGGCACTGTGCATTGCAGCCACTGCCCACCTCTCAACTTGTTCTTCTAATACCTTATGCTCTGCTCTCTTTGTGGGGAACATCTTGTAGAGCTTTGAAACTAAACAAAGTAAGTGAAGCACAGGGCTAAGAACAGTTTTAAGTCTTGTTGGTAAAACTGGGTGTTACTGGAGTACAAATAATGAGTGTGGTTGTGATTGCTGCTGTCTAAAGGTGGTCTCGGAGGTCATAGGGTGGTATTTGTGTTGTTCTTGGGCATCATGTAAATGGAGAGTGTCAGTTTGAGCTGGCATGCATATTTTCACATAATTGTGGTGATGAACATTCATCTATTTTCTGAGCACTTCTTTGAAGCTGTCAGTGTGAGGGAATGGGTAACAAGCAGCAGGGAGTGCTCTGAGGGCAAAGTTGCTTCCCTGTTTTCCAGATAACAGGTTCTGAAGGACTGTTGTCCAGTGAGTAGGGCTGAGGAAGCCCCTTCCCAGTCACTTGGCTCAGGTTGATGCTGAATCCACAGCCAGTTTACCTGAGCCTTAAGTTGGGAAAAATACCTGCTGTGGTATAATGATGAACGATGCTTTCTAGATGAAATCTTGGGACGCTGATTTCTAGACAACAGTTAACATTAGTTGTGTGGAACCAGTAGTGGCTGCTGCACAGGAGGGTGTGAGCTGCAGCCTTACCTCTTCAGCCCCACATCCTGGTCCTGCCTGCCTGCTGTTTGCAGAGGGATGTTCCCATCCTGCAGCACTTCATTTTCCTGGTGAGTGAACGTTCACACTGGAAATGCCATTCACGCAGGGCTGGGTGGCCCATGGACACGTTCACAGACCTTGGGGGGGCAATGTGGATCTTCCCCCTCCTACAAACTACAGGGCAGGATGGATCGTTTCCTTGTCTGAGCCTTGTGATCTGCATGCTGTTTTTCTGGTTTAGGACCTGCAGGTTATCCAAGGTGCTGACAGCTTGATTTGTTATTCCCTTACACACAGATACAGTTATTCACCCTGCAAAAAGTGGGTGTAACACCTTGTGAAGTTGGGCAGTTCACTACGGACCACATGCAAAGCTGTGGGAAGTTCTTGTTTACGTGACAAAAGCTGGGGAGAATCAAGCCTGGGATGAGGAATGGGTGCTAACCAGAAACAGGAGTGATGCCTGCCTGTTTTATGCAAATGAAAACACTTTTGTCCTAAGGTGATACTCCTTTACCTTAGGCTTAAAGTAGGCATAATTGTGATTTAAGACTATTTTACACTAGCAGAACAAGTGATGTAAAGATGACTCCAGAGCAGCCTTTGTACACTAGACAAAATGTCAGGAGATTTTCTGATGTGTAAAGTTCAGCACTGCTAGTGTAGAGAAGCTTTTATTACCTTAAGGTCTAAAAGACAGCTAATTCTTGGTTGGTTTGTGGAGCTTTTGATCCTTTCCATTAGAATCTTTTCTATACGTATAAAATCAGCTGAACGTATTGCAAATCTTTTAGAAGATTTTCCTGGCATGATAGGTGATACGCACATTAGGTAACTGAAATCACACACACACTTCAGGAAGATACAACCTCACCTTTCCCATTTGTGGTGGGGCAGGATTGAACCTGTCTAAAACTACTTCATGCAGAAGGGGAATAAAAGAGGAAATGAATTATGGTTTTATTTGAGTTGAAGGATTAGTTGTGGGATAACAGCGAACAATGAAACAACTTGGGAACAACGCTGCCATCTCTTAAACATTTTTATTAGCTTATGCTGATGTGTGAATTAGGAAAACCAAATTACATGATGCAAGAGAGTGAGGAATGGCAATGAGAAACCTGCTGGAAAGGACTAGAAAAACGGTGATCTCTCACTGCCTGCTCTTCAAAGCAAGATGGAGAGCATGACCTTTTCCTGGAATAAACACAAGGTATTGCACAGACTGACTTCTACTTTTCAGGCTTGCCAATTTGCAGTTGCTCACTTGTACTAGGGTTCTTATTTGTTGATTGCCCTGGGGTCCAATTTTACTATCTAAATACTCCCAAGAATTACTTCCATGTTCGTTGCTTTGAGGTCTGTTCACATCTCAATTACACTTCTAATCTGTCAACTCAATGTCATTTTTAGCACTCAAAGGCAGGGCTGTGCTGTGATATTTGAACAACTGTAATGCTGGGAGACAATGAGAAACAGCTTCCTTGCATAACACTTCCCATTTATGGCTGAGATGTGATTGGTAACTCTGTGTGTGATAACGATTCATTGATCATGTGGAACCTGCAGTTGCAAAGTCTGGTTAAATCCTGGTTGTACTGCAAACTGACCTTCCGTGATGGTCCCTCCAGGTTCTGTCTCTTTTGCATGATCCAAGAAGTGCATCTCATTGCAGCTTGGTGGATCTGCATAACAAAGAGATAATCCCAATTATGAGTGCTCTGCTCTTCAGGCAAGGATTGTGCTTCAAGAAGCAGTGTATCCCCCTGCACATCCTGAATTCTGTGCCACGCTGTCTTTAAATCTTAAGCATAAAAATGTCTGGGAACATTTTCAGGCAGACGTGCCTTGCCCCTCGCAGAAAGAAGTGCCTACGGTTAAGGTCAAGTGAGCAAGTTGTAGCAGACTAAACTGGCTTGTGAATTTACAGTGCATCATTTGCTCCATAATAACTGGCTGTGTGCGTGGTGCAAAGGCACCCAATGGTAAATACAACATCTCTCGCCCGGTTTTCCCTGAGGGGTTGGCAGACTTGCTTCATGTCATCTTTCCTATGAAATGAGTGCGTGGAGAAGGGCATCTGCCACAGAGCACCGCTGCGCTGTCTCACAGATGCTGCTTCTCACTTGCCCCCGTGTCCACGTGCTAGCAGAGGTCTGCGAGTCAAGTTCCAGACCAGCAGCAGGATAACTGTGTAGTGAGCACAAAACTCTGGCTCCTGTTTCAGTGATCGGAGCCTTGTTTGACTTGAAGAGAATTAAAACCCTCATCCCACCTCCTGAAGTCAGTGGAAGGACTTTCACTGAGTGTGGTGGGTTTCAGCCCAGTGCCACATGCAGCTGACTATCCAGGGGGTCAGAGGAGTCCGTGGAAGCAGGAGCTGCAAAACCTGGTATGGGGGACAAGGTGCACGTGGAGTAAACTTCCCTGCTCTCACAAAAAATCATAGGATGCCTTCTAATTTGGGCAGAAATGTTAAATGTTTTCTTGGAGTCATCTGGATTCCATTTTCAGGTTCCTCTGAGTGTGGGATGACAAGAGTTGAAGATTAAAAATTGGAGTTTTTAGGACATTTTTGGATTGCCAAATTATTGGGGGAAAAGAGAACAAAAATAATTTTGAAAATGCTGATGTTTCATTTTAACACTTAGAATCAAAATGCTAACACACAGAAACAAAATATTTTTAGTATTTTGAGCTTAAGGTTGTTTTGGGTTTTTTTCAGCTTGAGATTAATATTATTTAAAGAAAAAAAATAAGTAGCTTGAAAATAAATTGTTTTGGATTAAGTGAAATTTTGAGGGTTGACTTAAAGTTTGGGTGTTTTTGGTTTTTGGGGTTTTTTTTCCTCTTTTTGATCTGCTCTCTAAAGTTAAAAGGCTGCAAGATCACGTGTGATGGTGTACTTCTCTGTTAGATAAGCAGCAGAGTCCCATTTTAGTAGAGGAGAAAAGCTGTGGACCAAAGTCCTGGAAGCGTGGCCAGGGCCTGGGTTATCTGAAGGACCTTGAGGTTGCGGTGCCTCTGTCACGCCGGAGCAGTACTTCCAGTTCAGAGTTCCTTAAGTTGGGAAGGCTTTTGTGACAGGTGTCTTGCATTGTGACAGTCCATCAGGGAGAGGATGAAGGTGCGTGTAACTGAGACTAGTCATCATCATCCTAACTGTCAGTGCACCTCAGAGAGTCCCAGCCAGCTGGACGTTGGTTCATGGACACTGCTCTGTGAGGGCTTAGCCCCAGCTAGTAAATCCAGCAGTAATCCTACACCAAAGCTGGATCAGCTGGGCAAATACTTACTGGTTTGGGGTTTGGAAGATTTTGTTCTTGTTGCTTTGTATGTTCAACTAAAACAGACCATCTCAGGGCAGTAAACTTTTCTGAATAGTTACCATTGCATTGCCTTCCCTCTGCTCTTCACCCATGAACTGCTCTTGTCCGTCTGTCTGACTTGTTTCCTGCCTTCACACAGGGTGAGATTCATCTGCATTCATCTGTAGCCATCAAATCTGAGCTCAATGTCTAGACTCACTTTATGGAGGGAGAGAAGCAGACCTTTCTAGAGAGTGATTCATTCTGTCTTAAAGCAGATGCTTAAGATAGGTCAAATTAATCATTTTCTAGATTGCCCGGTTTCCGCCACTGAACACCCAGAGAGTTTGTGCTGACTCAGGTGTAGACTTTTATCCTGCATGTGGTTTCTGTTCGGGGACATGGATCACACCATAGCACTGGAAGGATGCGACTGTGTGAACGGATCCTGAAATGACATGTGAAACACTTGAGGAGCCTTACATCAAGGGGATAGGAAAGGTTTGTGGCACAAAGTGAAACTGGGAAGCACAGGTAGACCATGGCAACCTGTCCAGAAATGTTCAGTTCAGGCCCTGTGGAAATACTCAGATATTTGAAGTATTCTGTGTGGGGTTCACATAAAAATGAAGCACAGCAGTTACTCCAGAGCCCAGTAAAAGGGCTGAGGACAGTCTGATACCTTGTACAGTAGGTCAAAAAAAATTAGTTGGGCCACAAACAAATTCTTTTTTAAAAAAAAAAGTATGAAAGAACTGCACAATATTAAAAATCTCAGATGTGAAAAACACTTCCTACTGAGGAATAGTAAGTGTGCGTGTGTGTGTGTGTATTTTTGGTCTCAGTACTTCTCTGTTGCAATATTACAGATAACCAGGTTGTGTCCCTTAGAGGAGTTCATTGAGAATAAAGATCTTCCTGTGTGGATCTCTCTGCACACCCTGGGCTGTGTTTGCAGACACTTCTCAAACCAACTATCCCGAGTAGTTTTTTCTTCCTCTTTTTATGGAACTCTGAATTATCTGTCTGCCTCACCACTCTGAACTGGGTTTTAATTGTTGGTTATAAGAGGTACATAGTAAATGACTTGTCCTATCCTAGATGGGTGTTTGACGTACACTCATTCTGTGCTGGAATCTCCATCCTGGGGGCTCATTAAAAATGCATTTCTTCAAGGAGATGTAGGAATCAATTGTTCATTTGTTAAACAGCTCTATGTATTTTCCTCTTTTTATCCCTTGCTTTCTTTTCTTACTTTGTTTTGCTTTTCTTTTACAGCTCTATCTTACTTTATTTGAAAGAGGAAAGCCTGTGAGGACCTGTGAGCAATCCGTCGGTTTCTGCAGAACCTTCATGCTAAAGGATAATCCAGAATTCCCCGAAGAAGAACATAGTGAATGTTGTGAGTTTCTAGCAGCGATAACGTGTACTTGTAGTTGTGTCTTTTGGGGGGTGGTATCTGCACTGTAGTATTTGATCCTGTCCCTGTGATGCACTGAGCGTCCTTTTGCTCTCCTAAAGGCAAAGGCAGGTTTGGGTTTGGGCTACAGAGCCATGCTTGAATTACTCTAATTACTCTCCCTTCCTTTTTTTTTTTTTTTTCTGTAATGTCTTCAAGGGCAGAATGAGGAAAGATGCTGTGTTTCTTTTTCTTGAACTGCTACAGTTATTTAACACATGACTAGTGCTCTTTAGTTAAATATATAAGGCTGCATTTGGAAGCCTTGTGACTGTGTGGCTTAACAAAAATGAAAAATATTACAGGTAACAGTTCAGCAATCTACAGGTCAGATTGAGAAGTTTTATATGTGCTCTTTCAGTGTTGAAATTACTTGGGCACTCTCAAGTTAGAGGCATGCAAATGTGGTTATCTGTGCCTGGCATTCCAAACTCCTATTGCTTTGATCAGTTTGCTCTATTAGTTTGACTATCTTCAATACAAATGCCTACAAACATCCTCACAGAGGAAGACAAGAAATCTCTGCATTACAGGTTTGAGAATACTCCTTATTTTTGTCTTAAGGAAAGAACCTTGGGAATTTCAAAATTAGGTAAATTAGTATTTAAACCCTTATGCCCAAATTATGCAGTCATCCTTTAGGATGTTAGTAGGGATAAAACAGCTGCAGATTCTTCCAGTTTGAGCAAATTAGTTTTTC
>JANHGN010025868.1:86652-149851 GCA_024605025.1 Megaceryle maxima
TTATGCAGTCATCCTTTAGGATGTTAGTAGGGATAAAACAGCTGCAGATTCTTCCAGTTTGAGCAAATTAGTTTTTCCGCTTTCCATAAATTTGGTAAATGTATATATATATTTTCTGACTGATGGACATGCTTTCTAGCTCCCTGAAAGTTGGATGCTCTCCTTCACTCTGCTTTTCCCTTTGGGGTCAGGCTTTAGAAAGCAGATTGAGACACAGTCTAAGTGGCTCCTAAGAATCACTTGCAAAAAAATGTTAGAGAAGACACTGAAAAATCTTCATCATCTCTCCTCTTTCCCATCTGCTTTGATCTACACTGAAATAGTTAACAAAGCTGACATTTGGAGTTGTTAGTTGCTAATACCACTAAGCTGCCAAGTTAGTAACTCATTAAGATGAATAAGAGGCCTCTGAGACCTAGAGCTTCTCAGTGTCTTATGTATCCAAGCAGATGTGGCCATATCGGCTTATTCCCACACTCTGAAAGACTTCTATGAAACCACAAGGTCTTACTTTGCACGCTGACATCCTAGAGTAGAGGAGGGCAGCCTTAAATAATAATAACACAACTGTCCGAGCATGCAAAGCTATTGGGATAACAGGAGATGTTTGTTCAAGATGTTGCAATCACCTCCACTAATTGCAACAGCAGCATCTCCTCATACCAAGGAGAGCATTCCTCGGGTCCTCTACCGTACGTGGTGTGCCAGATCAGGCAGATAAACCTCGTGAGAGGAGGAGGGGATTGTCAGCCAGTACAGGGGGTGGAGTATCTGTCGGTGGTGCTGGTGGTGTGATTGTTACATTCTGCCCTGTCCTAAATGGTTTAAAATGAGCCCACTTAAAGCGTAGTACAGTGGTCTGGTACTGCAGTGCCAAGACCCCGAATTACACTCATGAGGCCTGAGTTTGCACAGAAAAAGCAGCATGCTTCTCACCAGCTGTGGATGGAAAGGAGGTGCTCCTGGGAACGGCCCTCACCCTGGCATCCCTGGTTTTGTTAAGGGGATGGAGAGGTCTTTAGAAGATCCTTCATAGTGTATTGTCACCTGGCTTCTGCTTGGGGGACGCTGCTGTGTGAAGGAGGAGGTTGGCCGAGTTCTTCCTCTCCCCACCCCTCTTTCCTTTATCCTCTTGGGGAGAACAGAATACCAGAGATGAGGAGGGATGGTGCTTCTGCTGAAAGGAAATGCCGGCATACAGTGGTTCTACTGGAAAAAGCTTCTCTCCTTCCCTCAGTGCTTGCAGGGTGTTGTCACGTTAAGATAGGGAAAGCGACCGGACCTTCCCCATTGCAAGCAGTAGCTGTTCTCATCCCTCCCACAGCCTCCTCCTGCCACCCAGGGATATGTCCGAGGGAGGGGGGGCAGTAAATTGGGACCAGTGTCTTGTATCCACCTAGAAACTGCCTGTTTAGTAAACAGTACAAATTTCTTGCTTCCTTTCTCCTGCTCTGCTCATTCGGATGAAGCATATTTCTGGAATAGCAGAGCTTGTACAAATCAAGTCCATATTCCCCTTCTGTAGAGAGAAAAAGGGATGTCAGGAGGATTCGTTAAGGAGGAACATTTATTTCACTTAGTGAGGGGTAAAAACAAGTCAAGGCTCCTTTGCTCTTGCAGGAGGGTACCTTGTGAATTCCAGCGTACGGTTTTGTAATTTTCTGATAGGATTTAGGTATCCTGAGGGGTTTTTTTCCATTTTGAAAACATATGCCACAGCTTTTTTGGAGTGCTAGCCACACAAGCACAAACACATTCTGACAGGAGCAATGAATAAACTCCTCATATTCCTCACTCGCAGGCATTTCTTCACTTTTTTTTTTTTCCTTGTGCTTATGCGAAAACCTCTGGCACGGTTTGTGGGAAATGGAAAAGATATCTCTAAATTCAGTATCTGTCAATAACTGAGACATCTTCAGTTGATCTCCCATCTATAGCTGTTATTTTGGGCAAACTGCAGATGGCAGGATAGTAAACATCTCTGCTCTTTGCTCCAGCAGGCTTTCTGTGCCTGCCTTGGGTGAGAACCTACCGCTGTAAGGACTGACCCCAGAGAGGCTCTAGGGACTGTGACCACACAAGGCTTAGCCCCAGTCCCTGCCCATTTTTGAGCTGCCACCTACTTGCTCCACATCTTGGCCCTCCTTTCCCCTTTCACCCTGGTTCTGTCTCAGCCACACTCCTCCTCTTGCCACTGGCTGTTTTTCCTGGCACCTGGAGCTGCAGCATTGATGGGAGCAACAGCTCCTGGAGCTGCTGTCAGTGCTGATTTTGTACACGAGTGATGAAAAGTGAAGGTTAGCAAGCCTTTTACAGCGGTTTTCTGTGAGTAGCCATCTCCTCCCACACCTTGAGCCTCCACACTGGGTTTGTGGCCTGGTTGGAAGTGATGCCTGGTGTCTCTTCAAACAGTGAGGAGCTGTGCACATCTTAGAAGACCATTGGGAAATTTTGACACGTGCAGCCTTAATGTTCCTGAATGTCTTTGCTTTTCAGTCATAGAATGGTTTGAGTTGGAAGGCACCTCAAATACCTAGTTCCAACCCCTCTGCCACAGGCAGGGACACTTCCCACTAGACCAGGAGTTGCTTTGCTATCTGTATGTTAAACCACTTCATGGTTTTCTATGGAAATTACCAGGCTGCCAACAAAAGAGGGAGCTGCGTGTGTCCGTTCTTCCAAACAACTGCCCAGTATGTGCCACTCAGTATTTATAGGGAGAGGGAAAAAGGGAAGAATCGCTGTCATTGGAGAAATGTGTCTCAGAAATGGCCATAATTTATTCCCAGGCATTATTCTTCATTAAGAGCTACAGCCAGCTGCAGCTTCCCTTTAAATAGAAATTGCACTCCGTAGGCATGCTGTGCATAGGGCTACAGGTTTCTGACATTTCTCTGCCAAAGATCAGAAGTATTTCTCACCAAATACATGTTTATTCAGAAAGTCTTATTTCCTTGCTTTTATTTCATGTCACATACTTCTGCTGACCACTGAAGCACAGCTCAAGGCTGACATTTGGGAGAGGGAAGATGAAACAGTTTGGATCTCTTGCAGGGCTTCAAAAAAAAAAAGTCTCTGACCATAATTCTGTGCCTTTGGTTGGCAGTTTATTTTAACTGATGAACATTGGATGAAATGGATGCTGCAGTAGAACAGCAGAACTGCTGTGCTGTGCAGAAGCGAAGTGGACAGTGGTTGGTGTTTCTGCCTGTCAGGTTGGCTCACCCCTTCTGTCCTCCGAGTGCACGGGCAGCAAACATGCCCCATATAGTCAGTCTGTGGACATCTACAGACAGCACATGGGAGCTGGGCTGTGTCTGCTTGCCCCTGCCACCCAGCAGAGAGGTGGCCAGGGTGGCTTTCAACCCTGCAGAGGGTGTGCAGTGATGAGGCTGTAAGCCACCAACGCTCAGGGACCACAGCAGGGTCAGATGCCTTTATATTCACGTCTGTGCAGCCTCCTTGGATTTACCTCTCTCTTTTCCACATCGCTGCTGGCTGGCTCCTCCACTCATGACATTCTAACCTGTCTTTTCCCCACTGTCTTTTCCAGCTTGGACTTCCTCCTTTGTCTCCAGGGCTTATCTGCTGGATCCACACTTTCCATTCAGTGTGCCAGCCCATACCACTCCGGTAGATGACATTGCTGTCATAGCAGCCCCTGTTGGTTGCCTTTTGTAATCTGTGGCTCTGCTGCTTCTGTCAAATACAAGATGTCTTCCTCCTCCCTGCCCTCTAGTTCTCCCCACACCCCTAAGTTTATGCCTTACAGTATGCAATTCATGTATTAAAGTAATTTTTAGTTAGGTCATTCATTACTTTCTTCTTGGCCGATGTAGCTTCCAGAGAAGAGGGAAGTTGTAATTTCTCCAGGGCTAAAATCCAAGTCTTTGATAGGCAGGCATGATGCCTGGGGCCACTACATGTTGGTACCGGTTGTCAGCTTTATAAAACTTACCCTGCAGAGCAAAGAAATCTGGGCACAAAGATTGTTCTCTTCTCTTACCGTGGCAAGCTGTAGTTTCCCAGTCTGTTCTGCTTTCCCTTCATTGTCTTCCAAGCAAATGGCTGTAAGATTACGACTCCCATGTTTGGACTGAGAACAGCTTTTGCCTGAGCAAACAGATTTCTCTTTGGCAGTCACTTTAACTGCTGCCCCAGCTTTTTGCTGTCAGCTTTGTTTCATGATTTGGCGTTAGGGAAGTCCAGGCAGTACTAGTGCATTGGAGCGAGCGAGCGCCGCAAGGAAGGCAGGTAAATGCATTTGTTAATGATTACAATACCAGGGTGCTTGCAGGGTGGTCCATGAGAACAAAGCATCTCCTGTAGCTCTACAGAGTAGCTTATGGTTGCTCTTATTTTTAACTTGGTGGTGTCTGCTGGAGAAACTTCAGATCCTGGCTGGCAGCACTCCTTGGTCCAAGAGACTTCCAGCGAAACCGAGCAGCAGCCTTGGGAATCTCACTGAGCCATTGTAGATTGACAGCGTGATGTGAAAGCTGTGCAGGCTGTGTCTGGGGTGAAGCTGACCAAAACACAGGTGTCCCACGCCTGTGAAACTATTTCTTCTGCTGCTCTTCTGCCTCTCCTCTGTTCCACTGCTGTTTTTTTGTGCTGCTGTGTTAGTGAGCATCACTGGTGAGCTGGTTTGCTGTGCCCACGATGACTCTAACAGTATCTAGTAGCCTGCTGATGCTTCTCTCAAATCTGATAATGTTGGTGGCAGCGGCAGCAGGAAGAGAATAAAAATTAAGCTCTCCTAGAGGGGAGGGTTTTTTCCATTTTGTCTTTGGCATGTGCATTCAAAAGGAAAGGCTGCTGCTACTGGTGGGTTGGTTAAAGGGGATCACAAGCCCTCTGTAGCAGACTACTGTTCTGAACAACTTGCTCATTTATATTTACTCCAGGTTCTTTTGCAGCCTGCTAGGCATGTTGACCCTGGATGCTTATGTTGGGAAGAAATGTTAAATACTCTCAGACAAACCAGCAGTATGGATGCTATGGGTGTTCCTTCTCAGCGAGTTTGATGTTTCTGGTTGTTAGTCAGCATTGGTGTTTCCAGCTGCAGACACTGATGAATGTTTCAGAGGCACCTGATGGCACAAAGGTTGGGATGAAGAAGATAAAGCAGCAAGTTGCTGGGGGTGCTCTTAGCTGCTTTCCTTGTCGAGGTGTCAGAACTAGAGACAAGCTAAGGAAATCTGAGGTACTGTAGTCTTTTATTGATTTCGGATGGTTTCCTTGGTATCTGTTTAAGTAATAGAAACCCCCTCCCCGTTATAGCAAATCAAATTTATTGCACTAATGCAAGTTACTGCCAAGTTATTTCACTAGTGATAGAAGAAATCTGAGGGGCAAGGGCTGCATTAGGTAAGGAGGGGAAGGTTATTTGTGGGTTTCTGTGCCACGCAACTGTGGTCAGAATTGAGGTGGTGATTTATAAATTCCTTTTGTCTCCCTTCCAACATTTGGATGCAGTGAACCCTGCTAAAGCATTACAAAAGCAGTGCCAGTTGAAAGAAGGAGGGCAAAATCTGCTTTGGCTTCCCTGGTGGCTGGACATTTGTGACCAGAGCTATGGAGATTGCTTGCAATAGAGAAGTGTCTGTGATGGAGGCAGTAAGCAAGCTGTGCATTAAGCCTTCAGCTGCCAGGAGTTGGTTTCTCTGTCGGATAAAACCTCTCTTTGCAACATCTTGATTTAGCATTTCTGATGCAAATAGTTCACAAAAGAATTCCTCAGGTAATGTGAACCTCTGGTGTAGTAAAAGTGAGTTGGACACTCATGGCGGGGCAACAGGAAGGTCACTGAAGGAGCTAGCACTTTTCATGTTCACAGTTAAAGTGGTTTGGGTCTATTTTACACTTCTGGAGAGGAGCGTTGGTTGTTTTCTTGTAAAACCATACACTGCAAGCGACTTTGTCAGAGAATTGTCTTCTAATGGGGAAAAAGGGCAAAATAATGTCTCTCTGTCATTCAGTCTGTGTCATGTACTGCTGCTGTTTGAGGCAGGAAGGTCCTTGTAACTCATTCCTGAGTTAAGACGTATCCGTTAGATCCACAGTGGGAATTATAAGGATTCTTCTTTATTTTTACTAGATCCAGTACAATGTTTGTATAACTGTCTTTACTCAACCTGAGGGATAGCCTGCAGAGTGATCAAGGAGATATAAGTACAGACACTTCCTTCTTGTTGCCATTGACCAGTCAGACTAGTTAACTGAAGGGGTTTGTCTTAGTGAGCAGTCCTACTGCTCCTGTTGACATTCGTAGAAAGGGCGAATGAGCTGCAGAGCTTTGTGTCTTCATTATGGGGTGAAGTCTCTTTTTAAATTAATTCTTCATTAGCTCTTGATATTTCTTGTTGTTATTATTATTCTAATGTAATTATCACTTCCCTTCAGTCAGCCTTCTGCTTGCCCACTTACAAATAAACACTTTCCATCTGGAGAGTATTTTGAGATGAGGAAGGTGCAGTGAAGTAGTGAAACTATTGTTAGCACCGTGTTGTTCTTCTCTTCAACTGCCTAGAATGGTATACAAGGAAATAGAAGCAGCAAATACATGACAAACATAATAGGATCCTTCTCTTTCAAAAAAGATGATGCAGAAGATGACTGTTGCCTGCCTAAACATACGCAATGGGAAAAAGCATCATGGCTCGGTCTGTAAGATCCCCGCAGTTCTTCCCTTCAGAAAAGCAGCATTAAGATCTGAGGAGTTGCCCCACTCTGCTCTCAGATGACATGTTGCTTGAGCAGTAAGTAGTTCTTGGGCGTAATGAAATGCGAGCTGACTGCAGGGAGTAAGAAAGGCTCAGTCACGATGGGTATATCTGTGTGTGCATCCGAGCCTTGTGCAGAGATTCCTGAGCTGACAAGGTGCTTTGCTTAGGCTAATTAGTCCTGCTTCTCCCCTAACATCTTCCCTGATTATGCTGATTAGACTGAGCAGGGTGCTACCTGACACTGGTGAGAGTCACACAGGGGTGTCTACAGCCTGCTCTGCAATGTAGCCTGTAAATGTCTGAGCCCGCTCAGCACAAGCCCATGAGTCTGTGCCACGTGACTGGGCAGCTTGAGGTTTTTTCCTGTGCTTTTTTTCTGGGGTTTTATTTCCTGGACTTTTATGTGCAAGCAAGAATCACCTAGCCTTGGGTGGATTGCTGGGACTGCAGTAAAGGTACTAAGCATTGGGGAAGAAGTCACAAAATGAGGCCTTGGAACAGGCTACCCAGGAGAGTGGTTGGGTAACCATCCCTGGAGGTGTTCAAAAAGTGTGTAGATACAGCACATCAGGACATGGTTTAGTGGTCATGATAAATGTTGGCTTGACAGTTGGACTCGGATCACATTAGAGGTCTTTTACAACCTTGATGATTTTATGATTCTATGGACTACATGCCTGTAGCCTTCTTGCTTTCTGAAGTTCTGCTACATGTCTTTTGTTCTCTTCATTTTGTTACATATGAATGACTTCCCTTGTTCTGGAGGTGGTGGTCTGGAACTCCCAGGGGAGTGGGGAGTGCTGCTTGTGAGGGGACAGAAGTACTTGGGCAGATAATCAGAAATGGTGAGACTGAGGAACAGAAGTGTGAAGAACTTAGACTTTCTGCTTTTCATTGTTTTTACATGTGCGGGACTGGCAGAAAAATGGGTTGGCAGGTTGAATTGGATTGTGAAACCTCACCAATTAGCTCTGCATTCCCCACTCCACCTCTCCCTTCTTCCTTCCCAGGCGGGATTCTTGTAGAATAGAGTGCAGGGATAGGTGACTTTCATGACTCGTTGTTTTAACATTCCATTCCAGATGTAGCTATTGCAACATAAATAATTTTGCAAAGACATTGAGCTTACAGAAGAAAAGTTTTAGGAGAAACAATCAAAAAAAAAAACCCCAAAACCCTGACAACCCCAAAATGGCAACAAATAAAAGTATTTTTGCTCATTTTAGTAGCAGTGACTTTTTGCACTCCTGACTCTTCTTCCTTTGACTGCACCTTCCTGAGAAATGCAGTTAAGAATGAATGCATGTGTATACAGACATACGCACGTGCCTATCTATATATACATTGATCTTAGGGAGCCTGGGAATGTAAAAGCAACTGCAAAAACGTATGCTGGTTTTGGCAAGTTGTTTGTTTTAGTTGCACAGTTTCCCGATTTTCTTCATTTATAAGGTGGGTTAATGTTCTGCGTCTGAAGCCTGAAGTGTGATAGTTGGATCTCTTGTCAAAAGATGGATGTCCATGTTTCATTCCATATTGCAAAATGGTAGTTCTCAAAATATGTCAAGCCACTATCATGAATAAATAGCTGCACTGGATTATTTTTGGGAGTAGCAGTTTCCAAGACAGTCAGTATGATCGCAACCATTAAGTGAGTTGAAAGTGTTTTGAAAGAGTAGAAAGAGCTTTGTTGACTAAAATGGCTGGGTCAGAGCTGAAAAGGAAGAGTTTGCTGTTTTAAAACATAGCAGACATTTTAGATGTTCTTATCAGGGTTCTTCAGTAACTCAGTTGTGTGAAAGACTGATAAGGGAACGTGCAATAGCAGCCCTCGTAATTTAAAGTGCCCAAACTTGGCACATTCTGTGGTAATGTAAGATAGTAATAAATAAAAATCTTGTGTTTTGGAATTCCCGGGTCTGCTTATTAGCAGCTCAGTGTGTAAACACTGGCTCAGTGTGACTAGTACTAGAAAGATATGTTTTGTTCTCGTGAAGGGGTGTGTGCTGGCTCTGCACCCCTGGAGCGGGTATGAGACGGGCTAGATTCAGACTGAGCTGTACTCCATGCTTTCTAAAGGAAGTCTGTTTTGTATAAAACATGCACAAAAACAATATGTAGAGATTTTTCGCTGGAATGCAGGTATTTAAGTCATGACTGTTAGTTACTGGTTTCACTTAAGCTACCTAATATCTTGCCAGGAACACCTTAACAGCACAACTCAATCAGAACTGTAGATCTAATGTTGTTCCTTAGTCAGATTGAGACTGGCAGTTTCCAGTTTGCTCCCAAAACTGCACGCTTTTGAGTGTATAAACTTGGTTTGAAAGAACAGGAAGAGATTTGTTCGCTGAAACAACTGCATTGGGATTGAAAGTGGAGAGCAGCAGATGAAAGAGCACTGGACGGCTGGTGGCAGGGGATGAACCCCAGCTTTTGCACCCCGTGGCCTCCGTAGGCCTCTAGTAGCTGTATTTTCTGTTACCAACTTGAGCCCTGAGCCTGCTTATTGACCTGTACTTAGACTCTTAAGGCTGTCTCGTGTCAGGGCTGGAGCCTTGAAGCTGCAGGGAATGGTCTTTGTCCGTGGTCAAAGAGGGAAACCCACCATGCCAACACAAGGCCTGTTGGCTGATGAGACCAGTGCTGAGGGCAACGTGTAAAGCAGTGGTGATTGCTCCTTCAGGAAAGCAAATGGAAGCAGGATAAATGGTCCTTATTTGAGGTACAGTTGATATTTTAAGGCTTGTGGCATAGTGCATTTAAGCTCAATGAAGGCATTGCTTTTTAAATGTTCCTTCAGGACTTCAAAATGTTGCAGAAAGCAAAGCAAACTCATTGTGGTTGTGCAAAGCTAGCGTGGTGCAGCTGAAACTGAAATTGCACTCACATGAGTTCAGCCTCGGTGCCTGTAGTGTGCTGGAAAACCCGAGTGCTTTGGTATAGAAGAGGTTCATCATAATAAAGCATCTCTTTTTGGTTCTGTGGGGCTTTTGTTTTGTCTTTCCATTTTTGTTTTGGCGAAGATGGTGTGGGGGACGAGGAGTTTCAGACTGATGATTGTTTGTCTGTAAACTGTCTTACTGGAATGGAGACCGTAGGAGGCTTTCTTACGGCTCTTAGTCAGACCAGTGCCTTATCTAAACAGTATCTGACCCTTGAAGATGCTACATGTGGCTCTCCTCCAGCCTACCTGGCTGATCAGAGCTGATGGCATGGCCATACTTGAAGCAAAGTTAGAGGCTGCTCATTTGGGGAACCGTTCCCATGTATCAAACCACTGCATTCTTGAAAGTCCTTCCTTTCTGATAGCATCCTTTCACTTGATTTATTTTAATGTATTTCGCAGGTGTACCAGGAAGGAGAATTTGATACTTTGATGAAGGATATCACAAAACGAGGGCAGTGCTGTGTCCTGACATCACCACATGGCACTTTTTTGACACTGCATTAATATGCAACAACCTGCAGTGGTAGCTATGCAGCAGCTCAAAGCAAACACTGCAAAAACTTTGATCTCAGGCAGTGTTTGTCACTACAAATGTAATTATCTGTGTGGACCATCAGTCGTAAGACTAAGTGTGGGAGAGCTTGTGGTATCCAGTCTGAGGCATTTCTACCCCGCTGATGTCAAACAGGCTGACAGCAGGTAGGAGGCTGATGGCAGAGGTCAAGTCTTGCTGGGCTCATTATTTGCCTTCTGTTTGATGGTGGAGCAGGGGGGAAATTATATCCTTGATCTTTACCTGAAAAGAATAAGAGAGGAAGAAATATAGAGGAGAATATATACGATTAGAGAACTAAAGTGGCCATTCACACTGCTCATTCTTACCATTTCTTGCATTAAAAAGTAAATTCAGTAATTCCTGTCTCCTTATTTTCTGGGGTGTTTTTTTGCTTTTTTTTTTTTTTTTTTTTTTTTAGATTCAACTTATAATGATAGGAACTTTCTTCCCCTGGTAAGAAGCAATTCTGATGCAGAAAACTTGAAACCTAAGGGATAAGACAAGCGAGATTACATTGTTCTAATAAAAAAGGAATCATTTAAATGATTCCTGACTGATTACTGATTTCTTTATCCTACCGATTACTTTAGCCTTTCACATGCAAAGGGAACAAAGGAAAATGGTAAAAATAAAGCCTTGGAAAGGTTTGGCTGAATAGGGCTAAGCATGGCTAGGCTTGGAGCACAGTGGAAACATTATGGGTTTGAGTGGGTCTTCCAGGAGTTTGAGAAGACCCCTGATCAGAAGGCTGGAGTTCAGATTCCACCTTCTCCATTGCTCAGGCTTCTTTGGGCTTCTGTTTTGGTTCTGGCTTGTTTCTTAATTTAAACGATCCCCTCTGTGGTGTGTGCTGCTTGCAGTCAGTCTGGTCCTGTGCTGCCTTTTCATGAAGTGCATCTCCAACACCTAGTGCACTGAACCTGGTAGAGACAGGTGTTGCCTTTTGGATTAGAACTGCATTTCTTGGTTTCTGTTGTACCTTTAAAATTCTTCCCTTTACTTTCTGTGTGCAAAGAGACCAGCTGGTGTTCAGGTATTCGCCCATTGACTCCCACAGCCCTTTCCTCTCGTGCAGCCTGTGGTTTGGGATGACTCCACTGGTGGGGCACTGGCTTGCAATCAGGAGATGTAGTGGCAGAGCCAGGTGGAAAAGCTATCTGATGGGGGACTTGAGGCATGTCATGGCCAGTCAGTGCTGCAGCCATAAAATGGAGATAATGATACTGATATCACTCTTTGGTAAAGCATTATGAAATGTTTTCATGAGTATTTCTGCTCCAGTGCCTGGGTGTTTTTAGCCTGGATTCCAAACAAGTGAGGTGTGTGTAGTGGTGATGATGCTGATGTCTGTCTGTCTGCTTGTTCATCCCCATTCACCCCCCGCCCCATAACACTGAGTGTCTTGGCTAATTCACCAAATCCAGCAGGAAGTAGAAGTCTCAAAGACAATTAAATTCCTCCAAATTCTTTCATTGTCTCTAAACTCAGTGGGCAGGGGAGGTGAGAGGCAGCAGTCGGTGCTGACACTGAGGGGAGGAGACGGCCAAGCTCTGCCCTCGCTACCTCCCGTGGCAGTGGCTGGCAGTGAGCCCCACCGCCGCAGCCAGTGGGCCATGGCAGCCCTTGCCCAGGGTGTGGGGCAAGGCTGGGCTGTTGGAGGATGCTAGAGGGAAGATGTTGCAGAGATGGGTGGATGGGGAGGGATGGCAGAGTTGCAGAGCACAAATCCTGCTCTGTCTGGTAGAATGGGACGTGTCACTAGAATGGCTCTGACTGAATTTGCCATTTGAAATCCTGGTGGCCTTTTTGTTTGCTGGCTGCTCTGTATGTGCCTTCCTCATGCTCCTGGTATGCTCTCACTCTTCTTCTGTGCAGAGCTGGGTTCCTCTGCTGTAAGGAGCTCTGAATCTTTCCTGGCACCTTCAGCAAAGCTCCTCCCCCCACACTGCTCACATTTTACCTCTGCAGTAAATACAAATTTAGAGCTGCCTTCTTTCCCTGTAACTGTTGGGCTTCTCCCCATGTATCCCAAGTGGAATAGTCTTCCCTTTCTCATGAAGAAAGTCTCTCTTTGTCCTCATTATAGACACTGAATGTCTGGCAGGCCGTGTTTTCAGTGACTGAATTCCTCCCTTGCACAGCTCTGTGCCTCCAGAGTGCTGGCTTTTTTCTTCACAGGGCCTCTCACTTACTTGGCAGAGCTTCTCTGGTTTTGTAGTGCTCTGTTCATCGAAGGGAGCCACACGGTAGCAGTAATAATCGCAGGGATGCAAATTTATTATCTCGTGTTAAGAACTCAGTGGGGGCACATGTTTATCTTGTACGCTTGAGTGCTGTTTTTAAATAGTACTGTATATACAATAGATAGATTTAAAGTTGACTAACCAAGAAAACATCCTCAAGGCTGAAAGAATAAGCGTGAAAGATACGCAAGAGTTGCTGCCTGTTTTCTAGCACTACTTTGTGTCTGGCTTGCTGACATACATGGCTGTAGCAGTTAGGTTTCTCATTTACACACACAGATAAAGCCAAGATAGATTGAAGCAATCAGCTTAATCTTGTGTCTTGGAAGAGCGAGTTTCTATTTTGCAAGAGAAAAGAGATTTGCAAATTGAAAGTTTGTTTTAAAATAGGACTATTTATATAAGCATCCTTTCACTGGGAAGGAGGGACAGGTTAAAAAGTAGCCAGCTGACCACAGGCTCTGTGGCTTCTGCTGATAATTATAGGATGGTCAAGACTCTTAAACTACTTTCAGGTCAGTTGTTTTCAACTGATTTAGGTTAGGTAGGTTTAAAGTTCAGTTGCTTTGAAATGGAGAAGCCATGACCAGGAAGGAACATGACTGGAGATCATCAGTCATGGAAAAATCCTGTAGCCTAAAGTCAGCTTTGAAGACTCTGAATCTTTGTATTGACTTCAGAGACTTTAGATTAGGCCTTCAATAGAGAAAGTCAAGAGCAGACATGTTTCTGAAATTAGTTTTCGGGGATTATTTATACGTGTGCTGTGTGCTTCTCTGCCATTTTTATAGGAATCTCACATCAAACTTCTCGTTATTATGGCATTAGGTTTGTATGCCTCAGTCAAGCCCATTTTGGCTTGGCATTTGACTACATAAATGATAACAAAAAACCTCTGGACCAAAGCGGTTGTAATGTGCCCGTGTATGTGTGCGTGGCAGAGGATGGAGGCTCCCAAGCCAGCCTACTTTTGCAGTCATTTTGCACATGGTAGACCGGGCTGTTGTGCAGCCAGGAAGGTCACCTCTAACTTCTGGCTGAAAATCCCATCCTTGAATCAACAGGAATTTGGCTAGCATGGCTTCCGATCTTTGTCTGTTATCTCGTACTTCATTATCTTTTTGTTTTATTTTCATGTACCTTCTGTTTGCATTGAAGTAAGAAGTGCAGAAGACCTATTTCTGTAGACCATGCCATGTTTGTTTTCCTGACAAGATGGGAGAGTTCCCTGAAATGCATTTTTAAGTGTTTTGCACTTTTAAGTTCCCAGTGTCCAGATGTTGTGACTTCCTCTGGTCCCCTTAAGGAGTTGTTAATAAGTCTTTTATCATAATCAGCCTAATTGTCACTTTTAAGAAATTTCCTATTAGTCTTGAGTTGCCCAAGACTCCATCTGACATAATTCTGTCCTACTCATTTATGATGTTGGACGTGTTGGCAGGGGTGGAATCAGCAGTAATGGGATACTGCAAATTATCTGTCCCTTCAGTACGTGCTGGGACAAGCTCCTGAGAAGCTGTCCACATAATATGTCAGACCACAGAGGAGAGGGAATGTGCTCTGGATAGGCACTGAAACTTTGGGATGTTTAGGTTTATCTGAAGCAAAGTGACTGAGGTATTTTTTGTACTGGTTGATGGAAGTGGTGTTGCTGTGCGTCAGATTTTTTGCAGGCTTCATTTCATCACTCTGCCTTTAATTTCCTTCTACTGTTCTCAGTTCTTTCTTATTTTCCTGCCAGTCCTATATGCTCTCTCAACATTAAATGTTCATTTCTTCCTTATCATCTCCACAGTGGATGGTGGAGTCACATCCCACATGGCTCTGCCATCTGGGACGACTTCCCTGACTCATACTCCTTTTGAGTTTCAACTTTATCCTTGGCCTCTGTGTGTTAATCTTCCTTCTGATAAAACAATTACATCTCATGCCCAGAGACTTCCAGTTCTTCTCTGCTCAGTCTTTCTCCTGAAGAGGCTTAGCTTTTGCTACCCTTTGATACACAAGGTATATTGTGAACTGTGCTTATGATTAGACAAGGGAAACCTATTTCAGAGACACCTAATCACACACTCCAGCCTAATTCTTGTTCAGGACAGCATTTCAGGGCACATTTACCTTTTTAAGACCCGCTTAGCCCTTTGCTTCAGTCAGCTTCACTGATTTAAAGTCAGGTACTCACGTAATACTGCGAACATGATAAAGCTTCAACTGTGAAACATGTTTTTTTATAGTTAAGAAAAAATAAAAATCAAACTAAAGCATATTGCACAGTCTGAAAATAATGAAAGATTCAACAGAGAAGTAAGATTTCAAATTGATACAGCATCTCCTCAAGCTTCGTCTTGAAAACGTCAAACACGCTGTAAAATCAAACAAAACTCCAGCAGCCTTGCTTTTCAGTCTGTTGACTCAAAACGTTTTCTGCTGTACATTGAGATTTTCAGTAGTTGACATAGTATGCAGTTGTTCTTGCTAAATGAAGGTCGGCTCGTGCTTTCTGGGATCCGGTAGTAGAAATGCTGCATTGCAATACTTGCATTAAAAAAAAATAATAAACTAACTTCAATTTTTTATTTTTTGAGTGGTTGGACACAACTTGCAATGCTACTGCTTTTCTCCCGTTGGCTTCCTTAAAGCTTCCATGAGATGGGGGGAAAATACAGCTAATAGCAAGCTGTGCCTGGGCACCACACAGTCGCGGCTTTGTGCAGAGCGCGGCTTTGGCGCCTGGAGGAGCAGCAGCTCGGTGCGGATTAGCAGCAGCGCGGTCAGCGCCGTAAATCGCTGTCAGGGCAGTGGAAGGAGCACAGCTGTGTATTTTGTGAGCGCTGGATGCGGTCTACTGCAGACTCACCCTGAGATCATGGAAGATCTGCTCAAACTTGTGTCTCGGGCTCTAAGTCTTGGGTGTGTGGGGCACTGCAGTTGGATAACCACTTGCTTTTGAAATAAATGCAAGCTCAGTTGCAGGGATCCTGCCCATTTTTCCCCATCCTTGCCCCTTTCTTATCATTTCCTTCTTCCTTCCAGGCAGATCTGTTCAGAGAGGGCACATAGGAACACGCATCCTTCCTAATGCCTAAACAGTGAGGAGGGGGGAACGACACCTGGCTTCAGAGCAGCCCTTTCAAGGAGGCTCATTTAGAGTCCAGCCAGTATTAAAATCAGTTGTCTGGGGAGGGCGTGTCTCCTTTGGTGCATCTCCCACCAAAACCAAGAAGGGAAAATGCATTCCCATTCATCCCCAGGAATAAAGCTGCCCTCGTGTGTCGAAGCTTCACCGCTGGAAGTCACAGTGCTGCTGCAGAGAAGGGGCAGGGAAGGTCCAGTCAAAGCAGGGAGGCTCAGACTGCTCTTGCAGCCCACAGGAGCAAAGCTACCAATTAATTTATTATGGAAACCTTCATGGGGTCTCTGTGGCCCAGGTTTGGGTAAAGCAGTACAAAGAAGAGAGTGATTCCATAGGTTGCAGAGTGTTTCCTTAAGTTTCTTAAGGGTTTTTTGGTTGGTTTTTTTTTGGTTTAGGGTTGTTTGCTTGGTTTACTGTCCCTACCCAAGCACCAAACTAAAAGTTCTTGCAGTCATGACCATCCTCTCCTTGGCCCAGATTACTGGGGAGTGAATGCAGAGGCTTCCCATTTGCTTCTGGAGTGATGACACAGGGAGTGTTGTAGCATGAGAGTGTTTTTGAAACCAAAGTGTGTATGAGTCAAGGGGGTTTTAGTATAGAATTTGAACTACAGCACAGTGGTGCTTCGTTAGTGAGGGGTTTGCCTTTGTCCTCCTTAAAATGAGGAAGGTGACTGAAGACCATATCATGCTTGGTTCCTTGTGAATCATGGGGATTACAGAGCTAGAAGAGTGTCTGCTAAAGTCCTTTTAAAATGGGGTGCTTTTGTGCTTCTCACGTCGTTTCCTGTCCAGACTCCCATGAATCTGTACTTTTTTTTTTTACCTCTCTTAAATGCTCAGTGGATGTGAAAAGCCTTCCTGTGTGTGAAAGTGGAGATGTTAATGGCAAGCAAAAAAAGATTCATGTGTTCCTTTTCCCATTCATCACAGTTCTTGGAGATTTGCATGGAAAATTCACCACCCAAGGACCAAACTAAGCCGCCTTCTTCACAACCTACTGTGATTAGACGGTGGGATTAAGCCATCCTGAAGCTGTGTTTGGGGGAATTTCTGAGAAGTCCATTGTCCCCGGTGAATTCTCTTTTTACTCTGCTTCTGCAGAAAGCATGTTCCTCACACCAGCGCTGCCACGCTCGTCAGTTCAGCAAATGTTTCCTTGGCATTGCACTTGCTGTTTTTGAACCACAAAATGCTTTTAGGTAAAGTTATCATAATATAAACTGAAAATTGACAGGCTGAATAGTTGTGGTTAGTATGTGCTATAGTGGTGATGACATGGGAAAATATGTTGTTTTTCTCCAGATGACTGTTTGAGGTTAGTTCTAGACCATTTTGTTCATGACGTGCCAGCTAAAATTATGAGAGCATGGCTTTGAAGTAAGCAGGTTAGTTTGATTTTTTTTTTTTTTTTTTTAACCTGATAAAGGCCTGTTGTCAAAGAATTGGATATTGTTATTTTACGATTCAAAAAGAATGAAGCCAACTATTAGAAGGAGTAAAAGGTTAAAAGGAATAAATTCCCCCTTCCAAGAAGTTAAATCTCTCTGCGTAATCTAACCGAAGGTGTCTCACTCATGGGATGGGCATGGGCAAAGAGTGGCCCACAGGGCAAAAGCTGGCAGAGTTCAGGTGCCTCTTCCTCAGTAGAAAATGAAGCATAGTAGTGTAAAAAATAGTGTGAAAAGAGGGATGGGTAGCAGCAAGCAAAGCCAGTGCTTTCTGCTGGTAGCAGAGCCAGCATTTTGTAGACTTGTTCCTTATGTACCTGTCTGGTGTTCAGGACCAGAGTGGTACCACATCCTGCCAGGATGGCAGCTCAGCAGAGCCATGGGTGGCATCTTACACACTTCATGAGTTATGGGATGATGTACGCACACCAGAAGTTGTCAAGGTACTGAGTGGAGCAGGCAGTGCTCTAAAGGACCACAGGAACATGTGCCCTGCTCATAAAATAGAGGCAAGATAAGGAGGCATTAGGCAGGAGGTGATGTTTGATGTCTTCATATCTACTTATGAAAAAACTGACTCAAATGTCACTTTCTTCCCAAACAGAAGTCTTTTTGGTGTGGGCTGCCAGTCCGTGTTAGGAGTGATATGCAAAATGTACAGAATTTGTGTGTGGCTAAATGATAGTTTCTTTTCCTTTCATCTGCCTCCGGTTTGCTTTGTGCTGCAAGGTTGCAGTTGCGTGTAAAAGGCTTGACACATTTAATGGAACCCTGAGACAGCTCCAGTGAACTGCAGCAGATTGAGAAGCAGAAGAAAGCAGAAGACACATTAACTAAACTAACATTTTGGAATAAAACTCCGCAGTGCTGGAAAAGTCCTTACTCAACCTGCTGCAGCAGTGTGTGAGTGTGGGGTTTAAATCTGCTCCAAGGTTATTGTGCTGTTTGAGCACAGAGAGGCAGGTTAGCCGTGGAGGAGCAGCCTTAAAGGTGAACTTGCCTGACTTCACCTCTCCTGAAATGCTGTGCTGAAATGAGGTTGTTGGGACAGCCCCCTCAAGTGAATATTTTTCCAATGTTTCCATGTTTTCTCTGCTTGTACAGGCTAATCTCTTCTCTTTTTGGGGTGTGGGGAAGATCTGGGAGTGGAGCATGTTGCTGACATCTCCCCTGCCTGAGGAGCTTCCCAGCTGAGGAGCCTCTAACTTTCAAGAAGCTTCAGACCACGCTGACTTGTGAGGTGCCCTTTAGTCCCAGGAAATACCAAGAGCATACGGTGTGGATGGCTCATTTCCAAAACACCATCAAAGAGCCAGAGGAAGAGATGGTCTTCTAATCCAAATATTCTCCTAATTCTGACGGTCTTTTAATGACTCCTGGAGGCACCATTCGCTTTCTTAACAGTTTCTTCTTCACCCTTCTACATAACTCATGTCAGTACAGCCAGTACTCTGAAGAGTTTAAGACCTGAACTCAGAAAAATTCCCATTTTCCTACTCCTGATTAAATATTGTAAAATATTTGAATCTGTTTCAGTTAATATTCTATCATTATTTTAGTAGGATTATACTGTCAGACCGGTACAGTTGTTTAATGAAGTTGAGTATAGTTAGATATAAATAAAAAGGCTACTTTATTCAAGGACAGTGAGTGGTTGTGATAGTCCAAATAGTGACCTTTCAAGGCTGGTGTTTTTATGTCCAGAGAGGAAGGCAGGTGGAACAGCCAGCGACTTTTCTCAGGCAAACGCCCTTCAAAGTTCACTGCCAGGATAAATTGTGTTGTTGCACACTGTGCATCTAAAATAAAAGGACATTCTGACAGTTCCCCAAATCAGTTCCTGACTCACATCTTCTCTCTTTTCTGGGGCCCTTCACATGATTTTATTTTTTCATTTGTGTCCCGGTCATAAGGCAGAAGCAAGACAAGGCAGTAGATAGGAGGGGATGTTTGTGTCGATGCCTTGAATGGTAAAAACAAAAGTGACTCAACTATCACTTTCTTCCAAAATAGGAGCCTTTTTTGGTGTGGGCTGCCAGTGCTTGATAGGATGTGGTGGCTTAATGTACCTGCTTTGCTTCAGCAAGTCTAACGTGGGAGGTGATCGTGCCCCTGTACTCCGCACTCGTGAGACCGCATCTTGAGTACCGCATCAGTTTGGGGCACCACAGTGCAAGAAGGATGTTGAAGTGCTGGAGCAGGTCCAGAGAAGGGCAACAAAGCCGGTGAGGGGTCTGGAAAGCATGCCTGATGAGGAGAGGCTGAGGGAACTGGGGTTGTTTAGTCTAGAGAAGAGGAGACTGAGAGGAGATCTTATTGCTCCTCTACAACTACCTAAGAGGAGGTTGTAGAGAGGCTGGTGTTGGTTTCTTCTCCCAAATTACTAATGATAAAACGAGAGGAAATGGCCTCAAGTTGTGTCAGGGGAGGTTTAGATTAGATAGCGGGAAGAAATTCTTGGCTGAGAGAGTGGTTAGGCACTGGAACAGGCTGCCCAGGGAGGGGGTGGAGTCACCATCCCTGGAGGGGTTTAAAAAACAAGCAGACGTAGCACTTGAGGCTGTGGTCTAGTGGACAGAGAGATGTAAGGATGAAGGTTGGACTTGATGGTCCTAGAGGTCTTTTCCAGCAATAATTCTTATAATTCTGTGTGCTTTTACTTTCCATGACCTCGCACCCAGTCTTTGGGGCAAGCACTTGGGTAACAGTTCACAGGGACAGGGCCTTTGCCTCCGGATTGTGCTGGGTGGACACTCACACACACACACCCACTGTGGGATCCTGAGCGCAGCGGGATCCTGATCCTGCCTAGGGCCTTTGGGCACAATGCTGTTACAAATTTTAAATAATAATAATACAGTAAAAAGTTAAATAAATGTGTCAAGTTAATTTTATGCTCCCCTCCCCTCAGGCAAATTAGCATAAATTGAATTTTCTAATAATTAGCCCGAGTGGTTATCAGTGGCTGGATGTACCTGATTTCTCCGCGTTGTGGTGATGCGTGGAGGACCGATCCTGCAAGGAGCAGAGATGTTCCCAGACTGACCCGGCAGGATCAGGTCCAATTGTACAGATACTATAGGAATGTGTTTGTCATTAATTGGTTTAGTTAGAGGCTCTACATAGATCGCCCTACAGCTCAGATTTTGGTGACTTACATTTGCAGCCTTAGAAAATAACGTGCTGAACTGCCTGCACCGGGCTTATTAAACCGTCGTAATAAACCATTTTACAATTCCAGGCAGCCCTTCCCAAATGGATTGTAGAGCCCATTAACAAACACCTGTCAAGTTCAATTGAGATGTCTAAGTGGCCTGATCTACAGCGTCTGCTGCCGTGCCAGAGAAAGCAGGGCTTGCACCATGTGCCAGCCGCGGCAAGGAGCGCGCTTGGGGCTGAGGCGTTGGGGAGTGGGGGGCTTCAGGTAGCTCTTGCCTCATCTTTCTTCCTGGTGGACTTTGGTAGGAAGGAGTGAGGAGAAAAGAAGGAAAAAATTAGGTTCGTGTAAGGCAAACAGCCTTTCCATTCCCTGTTACCTGGCTGTGATGGAAATCTCAGAACATTTCAAGCTTTTCTTCCTTTTTTTTTTTTTTTTCTGTTCCAAGTTCAGATATGGAAGTGTAAGCAGATCTGTTCCTCTCTTGCTGACTTGAATGAGGGCTGGCCTCTGGTACACTTGTGAAAATTGCTTGGCTAGGAAAAGATCTAATGTTCGTTGTATCATAGCTTTGGAGATAAAGTCCAAACTCCCTAGCTGTTTGTCTTGACAGAGGGTGCTACTTGTACTTGTTCACTTCCAGAAACTGAGCTTACACAAGAGGAACGGGGGAAAATTAGCCCACTAGCATCTCAAATGTTTGGGAGGGGTTTTTTTGTTTCGTGTTCAGGGAGTTATTTTTTTTCTCCCCCCCCCCTTTTTTTTTTTTTTTTTTATCATCATGAACTCCAAATCCAAGGAGGCTCAGCAATCAGCGTGTTTGAACACCAGCCAAGATGCTAAACTGGCAGCCATCCATTCTGATATCAATGTGAGTGAAATGTGTACTCAGTAACTGGATTCAGGCCCTTCATAGTTTGCAAGCAAATATTTCTGCTTTTGCAGATCAGATAAAAAACAGAAAAAGCTGTGCAGCTCTCGAGCATGAGAGGGGGTCTGCACCTTTGCAAAGGGGCATTAACATTTCTATGTCCCAGACTCCTGTGCTTTATGTCATCACATTGAAGACTCTGTTCTATTTCCAAAAGGCATTTAATTATGTCTTTTAATGTTTTAACTACTAAATCTGCCTTGCATAAGAGCTCTAAGTACCTCACACTGGCAATAAGCTGTAGGAAAGTGAAGTAAATTGGCATTTTGTAAAAGGGTTGTACAAAACCAATGGAAAGCGATGCAAATCAGCTATGATACAGCCCCATTTGCATTTTGTCTTGGGTTTAGTGATGATATGCACAGCATGACTTTGGCAGGCTTGCCTCTCGGGATGATGCATGCACTGGTGGTATGGCCCTGTAGGGTCAATTTAACAAGCGTGGCGTTGTGATTTTCCACGCAGTTTCTCAGAACTACTGAGCAGTGCACAGCAATAAATAGTGGCAGAGGAAATCGATTTTTTAAGAGTAAATACATTTAGTAGGAGGAAAAAGTGTTATACACATCTTCCGCCTTGCCAAAAGAAGGTTAGCAGTTGTGTTTGGTGCTGCTCAGCTTTCCAAAGTCACTCCCCTTCTGCTGTCTTACTTTTTTGTTACTCTCTGGTTTAGAAGACGTCAGGACAAGGAGGTAATGCAAAGTTCTTGTGCCCTGGGTGCTGAGATGATTAGAGCAATATACAGGGGAGGGCGGCGCGTTACGAGCAGCTGACAGTGCAGTTTCACAGCCTTTGAGTTCATTGAACCAGTGGCAGCTCTTAGGACCTGTTGTTTTGCCCAGCTGAGAAGGAAGGTGGGAGCATATTTGAGGCCTCTGGTGACAATAATGCTACTGGGAGGACAATGTGCAGAGGGACTGTCAGAGCCCTTTGCGGATGGGCTATTGGAGAGGCGTGTACCAGCCGGATGTTTGAACACAAATTTGTTATTATTTCTGCTGTGAAAATGGACCAAATAAATTTGCTGTATGGACTTCATTTGTCACAAGGGTGAATTTGCTTCACCATCCCTTCCCAGTTTATCAGTGCCGAGTAACAGCTCCATCCTATGGTGTGTTGGGCACCCATAAGAAGCACCAGGTAAGTGTCAGCCAGTAATGTGCAGTAGGCTTTGGGCTGGAGGGCTGGAGTCCCCCTCAAGAGCAGCCTGAGGGAAGCAGCTGTCCTTAAGGCAGGGCTGAAAGCCAGCCTTCAGTAGGTCCGGGACAAAGCACCTGGTACAAGGCTGTCCCAAATATAAGCACAAGCTTAAGTACTCTCTTCCTGTGACCTCAGCACACCCAGTGCTCTGTTAGGTTGCCTTACAGAAGCAGAAGGGAGTTTGGCTGCTTTAAAATGAAGTCTGCCAAAAAGAAAAAAAAACAAAACAACCAGCCCAGCAAGCATCATCCTTTTTTTTTTTTTTTCCTTTTTTTTTTTTTCCCCCCTTAGCTTGTCTATAAATAGTCAAAATATTTTTCAGAGCAAGTTTAGTTAGTTTTGCAGTGACGAGTGAACACCGTGATGCTCCGATATGTTTTGTGCTCCTGAATCTCATTGAAAGATGCTCAAGTGTCGTTTTATTTGGGTTTTTAAATAAGAGGAAGAAAGAGTTCTATGAAGTCTCGTCTGAATTTTGTCATTGACTTCACGAGTGCATTTGGGAACAGTTTGGCTTCTCATTTAGCTGTATCATTGGATACATGTTGAAAGTTTTCCCTTCTTATCCTTACCACCCAGACAATCACGTCATTCTTGAAATGAATGCTCCTTTTGCTGTCCATATGCAAGAAATTATGCGAACATCTGTGTAAGCTGCAGCACGCAAGAAGGCAAATTCTTGGTGGCAGAGCCCGTCTTTCAAACCCCTGTCTGCAGAGGCTCCGTGCGCAGCCATCAGCTTTGTTCTCACACCTCACGCTGACTGTTGGTTTCACGTTCCGCTGCTTTGCTCCTAATAACAACTAGTAGGGTTTTGTCTTTTTTTTTTAATGTATTTTTTTTATCTCCTCTTTTTTTTTTTTTTTTTTTTTTTTTTTTTTTCCCCAAGCACCAAATGTATAGTTTCATTTTGGCAGCTGGCTTTATCAAGAAAATGGTATCAGAATCGTGTGGGATTTGGTGAGTCATTACCAGAAATACTGAAGTGGGTGGATTGGCCCCTTCAAAGTGGCTGCTCTGAGTGTTTTCGGGGTAGTGAGGTGTAGGGAAAACAGGGTCACGCCTGTGATTTCTTCTTTTTTTTTTGGGAATACCTTCCACGAGGGCGGTGTCCTTGTTCTGTCGGCTGTTTCCTACTGGCACCAGGAGGAAGACGAGTGATGTTCCTCGGAGTGTTTCTGGCAGCTGGCCCTGAGCCACAGGATGCTGTAGCACAAAGCACAGGCGTTTTGGTTGCGGGGCCGCGCACCACGAGCCTGTGGCGTGAGAAGCCGGGGCAGCAGTGCTTGCAGGAGCACCCAGAAGAGCACGCTTCAGTGTCTGCGCTTTAGGTGCCGAGGCTTTCAGATCAGTCTCACCAGCCTGTGGCTGGGGTTATTTCGGTTGCAGGTACCACTGCTTCTTCCTAAAGACTCTCCACTCCACCTGTGAAATGCAGCACTGTTCCCATCCCACACCTCACTGGAGAGCACTTCCCCTGAAGTAAATCAAACCAAAGTGCTGTCTCCTTGCTTTTAAGGGCACAGCCCAGCCCTCTGCATCCAGCCTCTCACCATCAGCCTGGTCTCATGGGAGAGACACATCCTCCCAGTAACAGCCTGATAGTGGGACACTTGTAGAAACTCTTGCTGGCTTCATCCCATGGTGTGCAGACTTTTCATTGAGGAAACTGTTACGGTGTAATGTGCAAGAGTTTTTCAGAGTCCTGCTGCCTCCCAGACAAAATTGCTGGTCTTTCAAGACCAGCGCCAGGAACTGCTGCTTGGAGCCTACTCTTCAGGACCCAGAGTGCTCAGCTTTGCAGTAGCCTGTCCCATCACCGATGTATGTTCTCTCTCCATGCGAGGCTGAGGAGGTATGCGTGTGTTTAGTCTCACGTACAGTGAAGTTTCTTACCAAAAGCACGTTTGTTTTGGTTAGAGGCTTTCCTGTTAATTCCTAAAGTATCATACTGTCCTGTGCACTAAAAAAAAATATTTCCCCTTCCAAGAGATAACCAAAGCAATGTGAGGAGGATGTTTTGATGAAATCTGAACTGGGGTGGAGAGGAGGAGCAGCAGAGACCAGTCTCCTGCCGTGTCCAGTTAATGCTCCTAATGAAGTGTAGTGCAGTGCTCTGACACGCAGCAGAAACCAGCTTCAATAAGTGATGTCTTATTGTGCCTCATGCTCTCCCAAGCATCATTTAGGACAAATGTGATGGCTTTCCCTGCTTCTTCCTATTGCTCCATGGGTTTTGTGGCCTTTTTTTGTTGTGTTTGAGGGGGTGGTGTGTTTTTGTTTGTTTGTTTGCTTTGGTGGGGGTTGTTTGGGGTGGTTTGGTTTTGGTTTGTTTGGTTTTGTTGGTTGTTTTTTTTTTTCTCAGTTTTGGAATGGCAAAGAAAAACAAATAGTGGTGGTGTTTCCAGCCAGCTCCTGGAGCCTGGGGAAGCTCTCCAGCCTTTCTACGTGAATCCAGAGCACAGCTGTCTCCCCCAAAAGTCACCCAAGTGGGCACTGTTGGCCTCTTGCCTTGTCTCTCTGGACAGAGCTGCACTGGAGGTTGAAATCTGTGTGTAAAGAGGAGCGACCTGGCTGTCAGTGATGGAGATGACCCAGAGCATCTGGCTAGCATCTCAGCTGCCTCCTGAGAGAGGTGGGCAATCTGCAGCTTTTGTTGCTTTGCCCAACATGTGTTCATGCCTATAAAATCATTATTTGATAAGGTTGCAGAGTATCTGATTGTATTCTACTGCAGTCCCTGCAAAGTGTAAGAGCTGTTGCTGTAGGTTCCAAACTGAAGTAAGGGAAGGAGGCGGGCCAGGTGGTGAGATGGATCCTCCCACCACGCTTGGGCAGACATCATCCCTCACATATATACCCTGCCAAGGAGTTGTTTGGTGTATCGACGAAAGACCAAGCTCATTTCCCCCTAAACCATCCCTGTAGCCTCTTTATGCTTCTGGCAGGTCACGCCATGGGAAGGGCAGGACAGGCATGCAAGAGAGCTCCTGTTGCAGTGAGCAGAGAAACTGTAGTAGACAGAGAATCATTTAGGTTGGAAAAGACCTTTAAGATCATCATGTCCAGCCATTAGCCCAGCACTGCCAGGAATGCCTTGTACTCAGCTCCCATTCCCGTGTGCCCCATGAGTGGCACAGAGCCTCTGTGTAAGGAGGAGCCGAAGGAGCATCTGCTCGATGCACTGCTGGAGCTCAGTGGCTTTGGCCACTTCACCCGGTCAGGTTTCCCTGCAGCTGTGCCCCGTGACAATGGCTGGGCAGCAGCTCCTGCCTTTCTTCCCTGCCCTGATATGAGTGGCAGCAAGATGTGGCTGGTGCTGATGGGCAGGGAGGAACAACTGCCTGTCTGCAAAGATTAAAAACCCCTTTCCAATGTGCCGCTGGAGCAGGTGTGGGGATCAGCCCGTCTTGGCACGGCTGCAGAGTGAGCTCGGTTGCAGCTGGCTGGGCGTTTCTGAGTGAGGAGGTGGGTGGTGGTGGTGGAGTGTGTGCCTGTGAGTGGGCCGTACGTGGGAGTCGAGATGTGGTGTTGGCAAACTGAAGACGGACAGGATGAGGCCCCAGTGCCAGCCCAGCTGTGGAGAGCTCACATGCCGAAGCCTGGGGCAGGACCGGCTCTGGGGATGTGGTGTGGCCAGCCTGGTCACTGTGCCAGTGGGGCTGGTGGTGGGAGCAGTTCTGATACGATTGCAAGAGTGACAGCTTGCCTGGTGAAGCCAACTGCAGCTTCTCAGGGATGCTGCAGGCATCAGCCAGGTGCCATCCTGGTCATGGAGGAAACCAGACTGTTGTGGAGGCCTCTCCTTGTTTCCCTCCTCTCCTCGTTTCCCTCCTTCGATGCAGAGATTTGTCCTGCTTTATTTTCCTCCCAAAATAATAACAGTAGTAGTGATTTTTTTTTTTTTTTTTTTCTTGTCTTTGTTCTGACTTTTTCCATGCCCCTGGTGGCTCAGTTGGAGCCATAGTACAGTGTCTGAAGTGATGAATTCAGGTTGGCAATGCCAGCTGTTGCCCAGCACAGGTACAGTCTAACTGCCTGTTGCATGTGTACTGTAGGCTTGGTTGGTGCCATTTTTTTTTTCTTAATCCAGAGCATGGGCGTGATCCTGCACACTCCCAACATATGCACGTACATCCATCTGATTACCTGACGAGTCCCAGTTAGAAACAGGGCAGCCCCAGCCCAGTGAGTCTGGCCAGCCCTGGGGAGAGCACCTCTCTCTCTTGCAGCGTGGTGTCCGTGGTCCCTGGCGCAGGACGGCGCTTTGTGTACGTGCAGACGCGTGTTGTTGTGTTGCCTTTTGAGTTGCAGGGTGGAATATCACTGCTGTGTTTGAATATTCCTCTTCATGGGGTAGTCAGTCGCTTCGTGCTCAGAAGCACAAATGCGCACGCGAAAGATTTGCAGAGGCAGGTGGTAGCCTCTATTTTTCTTCTGTTTCCAGTTTTTAAATAAAAAATGAAAAAAAAAAATGAAAAAAAAAAATCTTTTCAAGTTCTACACTGTCAGGAATGTGGGTGTCTGGCTGAATGAAAGAAAAATAAAATAAACTTGCATAATAAATATACTAGTGAATTTGCAATTTCCCTAAACTCCCAGCATAAATACAGCCTCTGTGGGGGGTTGGTTTGCTTGGTTGCTTATCCAAGGAAGAAGAGCAGCTTTTGAAGAAAGTTTCCCTTAACACCCTTCCTTATTATAATTATGTTAATTATTCACAATGTTCATACTCTAGTTACAGCATGAAACGCTACTTTCTGACAAATCAGCTCCACTTTCTTTTCCCTCATATCATATGTCAAGTATGGAACAGGACTCCAAAGGCCTTGAGTATATCTGCATGTGTTTGTTGTATTTTTTCTTACATCTATTTTTTTTAATAATGCTATTTATTTTTTTCTTTTCCAGCATTTTAAAAATTGACTGCCTAGAGGTAGGCACCTGGATTTGTATTTAGGGACTGAAGTAAGTGGGATGGTTTTCAAAGTGTCCTGCGTAGCTGCAGCTCTCAGTGAATTAATTAAAAGCAGATGTTCTTTTTTGGCAAACTTGACAGAAACAAGTAGGAGATGCAGAGTGCCCAGCACCTTTGAAACACAAGCAGCTTATTCAGATGCCTGGAGGTGGAGTTAGGCCTTGAAATTTAGACACCCAAACTGGAAAAGTTTTGCCCCTGTAACCAAGCCACTCACTGTCCCCTCTGTCCTGAAGTGCTGCAGCAGATTGACCCGGGAAGCCAGAGGTTGGCGGGTGGGAGCGAGCGGGGACAGGGTACGTGTCTCGCTGCGCTGGAAGCGAGCTCGGCTGCCTGCATTATAGCACATGCAAATGAGGGTCAGATGGCTTGACAGTTGGTTAAGAAACTAAATAGAAATTATGCAAAATGGGATTGATTTTGCACATATTTTTAGGTTTTGTCTTTTAGGAGCTTGAATCTTTAATTAAAATACCAAAGAGAGGGGGGAGAAGTACAGGCAGCAACTGTTCTGTTTCACATATGTACTGGATGTAAAGTAATAGCCTGCTATGCTCTTTTTAGGGATCATTTTTATCCCATTGCAACTGAGAATATAAAACCATCTTATAGCTTGCCAGAAGTGACACCTGCTTTCATACTTCCTAATAATTATTTTAGCTTTGACAGAAAGTACTTGGCAGAGTACAGACAAATTATGACTCGCTTCAGGGTACAAATAATGGCATAATGACTTTAAGAGTTTCTCTTTATGCTTAGGATATTTGCATGTACATGTTTTGTTGGTTTGAAACAAGCATGTGAAGAAGAGGTTTGGGTGACTTCCTTAACTTCTAAATAAAAATGCGTGGTTTGGATAGGATAGGCATAAAAATAGACTAGAAAAGGGAAATCAGTAGTCAGGTTTTTGGTGGCTACTTGCACATGCTTTTTTTTTTTTTTTTTTTTTTTTAACTCTCTGTTGCTATGAAAATGCCCCTAGACATTTGCAAAGAATAAAAAGGCTTGTAATGCTAGATACAGTTGTCTCGCTAGAGGAGAGAACGTGCCTACAGGTAAGTGGCATCAACCTGCAAGGACTTTCCTCTCCCTGCCCTGCCTTGCAGTGAAGGAGTGTTCAGTATAAAGTGGTTTTGGATGTTGTATGTGCTCCTTCCCCTTGTTTTTTCCTGTTCCTGCTGGGCCCCAAAGGAGTTTTTCCCTTTTCTCTGCATTATTTTGTCATTCATCGGCAACATGTGAAGCTCTGAAATCCTGAGGAGGAGGAATGTTGAGTTGGGTTTCTCTGTTCCTATCTGTGACCAGTCTCCCTGCCCAGTTTTTATAGGGACAAGGAGGCTAAGGAGAGAGTGAGGGGCAGGTTTAGGGTACTCTTAAGCAGCTCGCTGAACCATTTCCGAAGGCAAGTTGAATGATTTGTGAAAACCAGAACCTGAAGTTTCTACGTGAGCTGCTTTAAAGAACTGGAAGGGGAAGCCATCGATAAATACACTGCTTTTGTGAGGCAAAATGAGCAACCGTGGAAAACAGTTGGGAGTTGGGCAGTTTCTTATCTGAAGAAAAGTACAGTATGTTAAGTTTTCCACCTCTGTTAGGGGACTTAAAGAGCCAAATGCCTTTTGCTTCCTGCCTGAAAGAAGCTTAGGCTCTTTCTATAAAAAGAATGACTTTGGAAAGCGCCTGGTGTGTTTCTGTGTGCGTGTTACTAGTCTGTCTCCTCTATCAGAGCTGTAGGAGATACAGAGCTCATGTGTGTGGGTCTGTCATTACCAGAAGGACTTTGGCAAATTGCAGGGAATTGAGACAGCTGCAACAAAAGTGATTAATGGACTAGAGAAGAAAGATTAAGAATTAAATACATACGGTTTGTCTGAATGAGAGATAAAGAGGGTGAAGGAAGAACAGAGTGATGTTAAAACTACCACTCCTGTGCTCAAGGGTTATAAATATCTGAGTTTGGAGAAGGAATTGTTTTGGGTGGTCTGAACAGTGGGACTAGGAGTTACGGGATCAAATTCAGCGCAGAAAAGCTAGGCTGAAATCCAGAAACACTTCCAGCTAGTAAGATCTGTTAGACTGTGGAATAATCCCCAGCGGGAAGGGGTGGAACTCGCGTCACTTGAGCCATTTGTACTACGCTGAACAAAGGCAGAGCTCCCAAATATGGCACAGGAAAGGTCCTGCATAGGAGGGGTCTGGGCATCCCATTTGAGGCATCCACCTCTCTGCCCTGTGTTATCTGTGGGTGGTACCAGCATTGACAGTGGCTGGAAATCTCATGGGGATTTCTAAGAGCACTGTATTTTAGCATATATTTGAATAGGGATTTCCTTGCGGAAGCACAAAAATCCTTCTCTCTCTTCAGCTTTCTGCCCTGTAACTGTCTCTGCTTGTTGTACTTGTTTAAAAAAAAAAAAAAAAAAAGAAAAAGAAAGAACCAGAGCAGAAGTTTCCTTACTGTAAAACTACCTAGTGATAAACTTTTTTTTTTTAATACTTCAGTTGGAACAGGCTCGTCGGGCTGTTCTCGAAGGCTGAGGAAGAGCTGTTGGCAAGCTGTGTACAGCCATTACAAGTGAGAATGACTGAGCAGAACAAGCCTGTTTTACTCATTCACTATTCTGCTGTATCCAAGCAAGTCATAAGTTCTTAAATTCCACTTTTCATGTAGGGGCTTGGTCTCCACAGTTACGTTCCTGTTTTGGTATTTTTGGACATTAAGCTAATTTTCCAGTGCCTGGCTAGAATACACATACAATATATATGATGAAAACTAGAGATTTTGTTGTTGTTAATAAGTCCATAGATTCTTTTATGTTACTAATGTTTGCAGAGCTATATCCACCACAGATTTTCCTTACCACTAGGTTCTTTTTAAAAGAATGGCATGGAAAGGAAATGTTTACTTTCCCTTCCCCACACCGCTGTGGTGATGGGCTTTGGCTTTCTGATCTTGTATTCTCTTTGATGCTCCATGGACAATCTAAGGATATAAACCTATCAACCCCTTCCTTTCACTTCCTTCAGGTCAAGTCCATGGTTATGCAATTTTAGAGGGAGGAAAGTCTGATGCTGAGCTGGCTGCTCACCTGAAGATGGCAGGGATTACATCCTCAGATGCTTTGTGTGGAGGAGGGGGGGAGCGGGTGCACGCTCCCACGCGGTGCTCCCCATGCAGAGCTCTGCCACGCTGTGTGGACCTGGCTGGCTGCACCCTGCACCCATAGGTGCCTGGCCTTTCAGTACCATGTTTTCTCTCTCCAAGGAAGAGGGTTTGTGTGACTTTGTACAGGCTTAGATGTCACAGCTGGGTTTTGTATGATTTTCTCTGAAAAGCAGGGTTAATGATTTCTCACTGCCTCCTTAAGTACCAGAACATAGATGGGGTACTGGAGAGAAATATATATCAAGGTGGTGTCGAAACATTTGTTTCTTTAGCAGGAAGTATTGATCCTGCAAACTATATTCTATTAAAATGGCTTTATTTCTTCTACATTAAATGACTGATGCAGACTATATTTAATCAATTTGTGTGATGGATATTGGTGAACCAACGCAGTTGGTCACTGTGCACCTCTTAGTCTGCTGCTGGCTGGTTGACTGCTTTCAACAGTCCCAAAATAGGGTTTGGCTAGAAAAATTGAGGTTTTAAAGTTTTATTTGGTCACTTAGTAATTCACTAGGCTTTGATTGCCCATTTTACTCCTTTTCTTTTCTTTTCTTCTTTTTTTTTTTTTTTTTTTTAAATCAGTGCTTCTCGACACTGAATGATGCCTGCAAATAATGAGCCAGCTTCTGCTTGTTAATGTGCTTTTGCTGTTTTCATTGTTTGTAAACCAATTTCAAAGGAGCAGGTGGGGGCACCTCTTGGACAGCATTGTATCTTCTAAGTGCATGCTTGTAGAAAACAAAATGGTTCAAAAAATGATTGTGAACCTTCTGAATTGGGAACCTTCTTGGCTGTGTAGGCACGATTCACGCAGGGACCTTCTGCTGACGGGACTGCTTGGACCAGTGGCTGGGAAGGCTCCACCTGGCCCTGGCCAAGAGCAGAGGAGTTTGTATTTTGAGACTCCCTACAGCTCTCTGCTAAAGCCTTCCTGCACAGGCACATTGCCTGGGACTGCCTCTCTTCATTGTCCATGGAAGTATGGGCTCTATAGAAGTGGAGAGCAACCCTTTCACCAGTATAACTCATCCCTCTCATCTGGGGATTTGAGTCCTGGCCCTTCAAAGGGGTTTGTGTGGACATGTTTGGTCTTGAACCTGCCCAGCACATCAGTTTGGTGAACAGGGACTTTCCAGTGGCTAAGACAGACTGAAAGAGGATGGAGTTCCTTGCAGTGCAGCAAAGAGGATCGAGAGCTTGCCTTTAGCTTTCAGTGGTGAAAGGGACTTGTGCTTGGCACCTCTCCCTGAAATGCCTTGGTCTCCAGAGCTGTCAGTCTGACATTGTTCTCATCTGAAAGTTGCTTAAAATAGAGAGGAATAAAGGAGTGAGAAAGATGCTTGGAGAAAAATCACCTGTATTCTGCTACCAAACAGTAGTGTGTGAAGTGTTGTTTTGCAGATCAGGGTAAGCACAAAAATTAAGAAGCACCAGAAGAGTTGCAGCGGGTCAGAAGAATATTCTCTTAAAGATTCCCCCACAGATTTAAGAGGCAGAGGAAATGAGCAACAGACAAATCAGAGCTTGGCCTGACATTGGTGGACAGCATATCAGCGAGTCTGGGTTGTAGCTGTAAAGGTAAATGGGACACTGATACAGATGAGGTGGCACTAAGTGTAGAGCGACTCAGCCTCATGGCAGCAGCTCCCTTTAGGACTCATCAGCTGTGCCAAGTGTGAGACGAGCATCTTGGATGAGATATAAATGGTTCAGCAGTAACTGTATTTCAAGAGTAAAGAGCAGGAACCAAAAGGTTATAGGAGAAGCAGGCAGAAATGTAAGAAGATGAGCAGTAGAATTATTCAGCAGAGGGGAAACCCCACACACCAGTCTTGTGGTGAATAAAAATACATTTTTCAGTGTATCATAAACAATCTTTGCCTTTTACACGCACACACATTAACACATCTGTAGTTACCAGCAGACTCACCTCAGAGGTGATGGTGTTACTCTTACATTCCCATCACATTTAAATATTGAGGTCTGGGAGAAGAACTGAGGAGCTCTTCTGTGTTCTCTGGCACAGCTGCAGGCTGCTTTAGCCAGGCTCTCCATCCTTCCACCTCCCAGTAGCATGACTGGGATTGCTGTGCACACTTGGGGACTGACTTCTTTCCCTATATGCGTGACTTTGCTAATGGAGAAGTTTGCACACGTGTGTGTACGTAAGGGTGTCTGTGTGCAGGAAGAGTTGTCAAACCTGAAAATTACTTTTTTTTTTTTTTCCAGTGCGTTTCACATTTAATTTTTAAAGCTCAGTGCACATTGGAAAGACTGTTTAAAAAGTTTTAAAATTCTGGATTTCAGATGTGGGTTGTTTTTTTTTTTTTCTTTCTTTCTGCTTAACACAAGGGAAGAAAACACTGCATTTTATTTTTCTGTAGGAAAAAGAATCATTCATTTCCTGTATTTACTTCCAGAAAAGAAATGAATGTTTCTGAGCATGGCATGTGGAGTTCCTTTTTGCACTGTGAGAGGGGACTTCTTCAAGCACTTAAAAAGCTGGAGGTGAAATGATTAGTGTAGGCACCATCTCATCACTCTGCTTTCAGCAGATCTCCTTTTAGTTTCCCTGGGAGCTTGCTTGGCGCAGTTTGAGGAGGAGGGTAGCGTTGGGCCAGTGATTTTCACGTGAAAGGAGGTGATCTTTGTCATCCCTCCCGGCTCTGTCCTTCCTGAGCTCAGCAGCAGTGGAAATAAGCAGAGTTTGATGTTTGTTTTATTTCTGGACTTGATCCTGAGTCTGTTGCTGGGTGGTTTATATTGGTTTAGTTGTTCCTGGTGTTGCTTCCCAGTATGGAATGGAGGGGGAAGGAGCATCCCCACCCTAATATGCGCTGCTGTAGTGGGGAGAAATGGCAGTTTCTTGGTATATTGTTACAGAGTGAACCAGACCAGCATCTCTGCCTCCCCAACGAAAAGGGGTAATAAAAAAATCTGTCCTGATCTATTCTCACCCAGGAGCACAGTCCCCGAGCCTTATTATGTCCTGGTTGCAGGAAAGGAGAACAAAAATCAGCTGGCTGAGCATGACCTGTCGGGGTTGAGAGGAGGGAGCATGTTTGCCCCTGACTGGCTTTTAAAATCTTTTATCTTTGGCTCACATGTGAACCGAATAATCCTCATGACTTGACCTCCTGTCCTGCAGCCCTTGCATCTGTGTGTGCTGGGGCAGGGCGGGCAGAAATGTGCTCGCCCTTGTTGCATTTAACGGTGCATCCTGCGACAGAGCCGCTTGCTGCCAGCCTCATGGGGCAGGATGAGGGTTAGCGCTTGGTGCTGTGTGCGCAGCCCTGGCTGCTGGGCTGGCCCCGCTGCCCTACGCACCCCTCTACTGCACAGTTTTTTTTGTGGTAGAAGAGGGGAGGGAGCGGGGAGCAGAGGTGTGCAAATCCACAGCTGTTTCAAAGCAAAACCCGGTATTTGATGGTGTTTCCTGACAAGTCTTGGGCAGTTTCATGTTGTGGAGATAGTGTAACCTTCAGGCGTGTTGGACTGAGTTGCACTCTTCTCCTTTGTGCAGTGGTGCCGCTTTGTTCGCTGCAGATTAGACACAAAAGCTTTTACAATTAGTATTTTCATGGGAGAGAAGAGGAGTGTCACTGTGACCCGCTTACAAATGTGCCTGAGATCGTCTGGATTTCAGCCCGCATTGGGGAGAGTGAAGTCCCGTTTCCTGGGGATTAGTCCAGAAAACCACCCCTTGTTATCAATTTTCACCATTTCACAAGCTCAAGTGAGCATATTCTGGTGTTTCCAGGTGTTCAAGGAGCATACACCTTCCAGTTGTCAGATGAATTCCAGCTAGTGCAGGGATCACTTCAGTGTCTGATGAAGCTGAGATTTCCTAAGCACACTATTTGCAAGCCCTCTTGGTAGAGAAGTGAAGTAAGGAGCTTCTTTCCAAGAAAAATGTAGGCTGGGTAATCTGACATCATTCAGAGTCACATCACCCTACACCCACCAGAATTCAAAGATAGAATGGAAATGGCATAATCTGTTCTCACGGTAACACTAATAGTACCGCTCCGGCAGCTCATTGTGCATCGTCCCCACCCCACCATCGCCACAATTACCATTTCTTGCAGTGACTTTGAAAAGTGTTGCCATAACAAGGCTGCTGATCAGCAACTACAAAAATCTTAACGAGGTACCTAATGGAGCTTTTTGTTTCCATTATTTCTGCTTAATATATTCTGAAAAAGTCAGGAGGTTTTAACCTTGCCTTCAGCTGCAGTACCCTGGCATGTTTAATAGAATGCCACTTCATTTGTACTGAAGCTAGTTTATGCTAAAAGGGCTTGGAGACCCCCCTAATGTAGTCAGTCAAATTGGTGCCTGAAGCCAAAGAAAACGTATATCTGAACACATGTTTTCAGTCTAGAGCTAAAAAAAAAAATGCACTTCATGTTGAATAGCCTCCTCCAAGTGCCGCAGTTAATAAGCCATGTTGTGTTTTTACTGGAAAAGTATGCTTCTAGCCAAGCATTCTTTGCATTTTTCCCAGGATTTAGTCATAAAATCACTTTAGACATATTGCAAGTATGAAATGTGTGCACATCAGATAAAGGGCAGCAATTTTTGTTTTGCTGTAAAGCTCCATGGAAACATTTTTATCACCGTCAAATGCATTATCCCAAGAAGTCTGGCCCCTTTCTTTCCAGTTAACATCTAGCTGAATAAGAATGTGCTGAATGACAGGGACCACTCTAGCACCCTGTAGGTGATGGTGCTTTGGAGAAGGACCACACGGCACCCTATCTGTGAGTTTGGTGGCATCAGAATCTGACTGCACTTCACATACGGTCTCAGACACAGGTACGTGGTGCTAATAGCCGGCCGGTGTGCCCCTGGCTGCCTTCAAATCCCGGCTGCCTCCTCTGCATGCATAAAAAAAATAAAATAAAAAATAAAATAAGAAGTGAGAAACCTGGAGACTTGCTGAACTATTTTAAGCATTATTATTTCAAGAAATGATTTATGCAAGCGAGAAAAGCCTCTAGCACAGTCGGCAGGCTCAGCCCTTCAAGGCGGTCGCATCTCACAACACACTCTCGCAGCCCCCTCTGGCTGGTGCTCGCAGCATCGTTGCTCTGCTCTGGAGCCAGCGGCAAAGTCCTGCTGATGGCTGGATGAAAACCTTCCCCGGGGTTGAGAGGGGAGTGAAATTCCTGGAGGAACCCTCTGCTAAAGTCAGCAGCAGCGAGGTTTTAAAAGAACAAGTGTATACGCGGTTTTATGTATTGGAATAGAGCGATCTAGCTATCAAACATATGTTCACACATACACAGTATACAGAGTAATGTGTATATACCACCTCGCCGAGCCAATCTGTGTTCTGAAGAAGAGAGATATTTAAAGCAACTCTGCAAACTTTATAGCACTGGGAGAGACTGGCTGGGCTTGTTTCTGCGGGGACTTGCAGTAAAGCTGGACTGGTCTGCGTTTCTTTGTGTGTACAATTTGAGTATGTATTGGGGGGTAGCCATATAAATGTTAAGAAACAGGCACATGGATTAGGAATACACATGAAAAGGAGAAGTCCAAGGAATAAAAAGGGGTTACCCACCCCCGAGTCTAATTTGAACCCCATGAAGTTGTCATGGAGCGATGAAGTGTGAAAGGAGATCATTTCAAAGCCATCCCCATGGGCTAAGGGAGCACTGGGAGCATTGAATCACCATAACCTCACTCCAGGACCCGTGTCTTGCTCTTCACTTCCTGTGGCAGGCAGCTACCTGCCTGGTTTGAAGAGCAGGTAGGAGCTAGCAGAAAACCAGGACCAACTATGGCATCCTTGAGCTTTGCACAGGGAGGCAGGGTGGAGGTAGCAGAGTGACAGCTACTTGTTTGTCAGCTCAGCCCAGAGGAGTCAGGAAGCCCTGCTGTGCACCAGTCGTGGTGTAGGGTGCTCACCACCTGCCCATGGTGAGTCATGCTTTTTGACAGATGAAAAAACATCACTGCTTTGATACTCGTTCTTAATCATCTTGGGAGGAGATTTAGCTGATAGGTTTGGGGGCTTTTGCAGCCAGGACATTTGTCGGTGAAATTTTTGCTGCCGTGTAATGCGTTGGTAAATTGTGCAGATGTGTGTGGGTCCGGGTTAGATGTTGAGTGCTGCGCTCACCTGGTGTAGAGGTCTCTGAGGGGAGAGTCAGTGAAGTGGTTTGGAGTGTGCAGTTTTCCCGTGCAATAGAAATATTGGTCCTAGCCCATTCCTTCTGCTGTGGGAGCACCCTGTGAAGAAGGAACTACCTCTGGGGTTTTCATCTGGCTGGCAGGACTGCTCACCTCCTCCCCTACCTTCCTGGGAAAAAGGTGGTTTCAAAGCCGAGATTCCTTGAAACAGCCCCAAAGAGGAAGAGGTGGGACATGGGATCATCAGAGAGGGGGCTGGTTCACTGCAGCCATCTCTCTGCTCCCTGGCTTCCTGTCTGGGATGCATCTGCTGGAGCCTCCTGGAGGAGGGCAGGTCTCCAGGGAGGGTCTCTGTTTGCTGACCAGCCTGCACCAACTGGAGCAAAGCACTAGCAGAAGTTAGAATAAGATCTCGATGGCAAACGTCACAACAATAGTGAGAGTAGTTGGGTTTTCCTTCGCAGGGTCATACGCTGGAGATATGGTTGCAGGTTTGCGTGTGGTTCACCAGAGGTACCACACCGCTGCGTTCATTCTGGATCAGATGGGGCTGAGGTTTCTCCCAGGGTCAACAAATCTCTGCATCTCCTTACTGGTTGAGTATCTGGAATATTTGAGCACTTTGTGGTTTTTTGACAACTTGGCGTTTTTCACTCGCACGTACTGTAGCCACTTTCATAGCGGAGGAACTTTATTCCACTGCTGTCTTTGCAAATGCCTTTTTTTTTTTCTTTTAATTTTATTGTACCTAATCAATCTTGCCACGTTACTAAGAGCAGCATCCCTGTTGGGCAGTCAAAAAGCTGGAAGCGTTACACAGCCTGGTGTGTAGCTGGGCACAAAGCTCCCTTTCATGGCTCGGGCTGGCTGCATTACCAGCCGTGCCGCGATCACAGTCCCGATAAAATGGTGTTGAAAGCACTGAGAGTTTCAGGCTTCGTGCTCTCTGCTGAAGGGATAATTTTAGAATGTTCTTCCCCTTGATAATAGTAATTTTACAGCAATGTAACTGTTGGATTTAAGAGTTAGATCGGTGTAAGTGAAGGCAGAATCAGATCATTTCTTCTGAGGCAAGGAACAAAACTCTTTATATCAGCAGTTACACATGTATAAAAAAACCCCCAAATGTGCATACACACAAAAATCTACATCCTCTCAAGGCAAGACTGTAAATAATTAATATAATAACCTGCTTACAAGTTCAGTCTAGGTATATTAAGTTAGTTAAGACATTTCAGATTAGTCCTCTTCTTTTTTTTTATCTTGTTTTGCTTCCTATACTCCCAGGAATGCAGGGAGCTCCACCAGCCTGAAGAGCATGCAAGCATTTGTCCTCCTGGTTTGAGAGCTGTGATTTCAAAAGGATCTTACACCTTTTTTTCCAGGTTTCCAAGCGTGTTTTTCTGGGAGTTTTTTTCTTGGTTTTCTATTCAGATTTTCCCATGTTTCAAAAAAAATAAATAAACCGTGAAACATTATACCCATATTCCTAGGGGCAATTTTTGAAGCTCTTTGCAAATAAAGCACTTACAAGACTTCTTGCAAGGTGATTGTACTAAACAAATGTAGTAAATAATCCTGAAATTGCAAGTGCCTCATTTACATTTGAATGGAATTACTTAGATGTGGAATGTCGGTGGCACAAGTGGCTCCAAGTGTGCTGGTTTGGGTTTTGTGTTCACTGATACAGGCAGCTTTATCACTTGCTTGTATAAAAAGCACGATGCTTCAAAAAGGGTATGAATCTCACTTGACTCGGCTCTTCTACGGGTGACTGAAGTTAGGGACCTAAATAAAGCTGGTCCGATACTCAAAGGTGCTGAACAACTGGTGTCTTCTGTTTAAATAACAGAGATGCAGCTGCTCAGCCCATCTAAAAATCAAGCATTTTTTTAGGTTCCTAAAAATGGCTCTAGAAGCCTAATTTAAGAAAATGAGGGTCAAAATACTGGTCCACACAAAGAACATTTTTGGTGATGAATGGGGGCACAGATGTTTGTGCAGACCTACCCGTCGTTGTTCCAGCACCCCCTTTGTGGAGCAGGGCAGGACAGTAAAAGCTTTCTTCATAATACTGTATTCACACAGTTACAGAAATTCCTGAGAGGATTCAAAGACCCACAGTCCCCCAAATCATTTTCCTTCTTGCAAAAAGAGGTCATGAAGTAGCAGCCCCAAGTTCTGGTCTTTGAGGGCTTAAAAAAAGAAAGTAATATTGCTTGTCTGGAATGTAATGGTCACCTCTGAGCAGCAGCCTTTGGCATCCTGGCTTTGCTCTGGGAGCATGGGTCATATCAGGGGTGTACAGGTAGAATACAGCTCCTTCCAGATGTAGGTGGGGAGACCAAGTTGAGTTTGGCCTCCTGTACCACAACCTGGGTGTAGGATCTGAAAAATCCTTGCCACAGTTTACTCTGTTTGCAGAGGCTTAGCAATTTTGCAATAGCTTTTTTTTTTTTTTTTTTAATACTACTGTTTTTTGCAGAAGATGAAGGTACAGTGATAGAGTACCCTAAAACTTTCCACCTGTGGGTGATTCAACGAGTGCCTCAGAAGGCACTATATGTATTTGCATATGAGTTGTGGAAATAATACGTTGACCAGGGACAAGGTGAGCCAGCTGCTCTGCTGTCTTAGTCATCTAGAGGTGAGTTAGATGAGCTGGTGATGCAATGGCAAAACCTCCCACTGTGTTGGTGATGTCCACCTAGTTCCCTGCTGCTGTCAGAAGCTTGCCCTGCTCCATGTATATGAAGGCAAGAGCACCGACTCCTCTGAAAAGTAAGTTTTCTAGACACCATTTATGTGTCATGGGAGAAGACCAGCGATTCCTGCTGGCAGCTGGTTGTCAGCCAGCCCTCTGAACTTGCGTTTATCTCACTTAACTGAGCTGTGAGCAGACCCTATGCACCAGTAGCAGCAGCATTTATATGCCATTTGCACAGCCTTGAAGTAGGAGACAACATGACACTGAATTAGCATCGTGCTCATGGATGGGTAGGGACAGATGCTGCAGTGGGCAGTCAACCCTTCCTGCGTCCGCTGCGTTGTAGGATCCTCTGTGCAGCGTTGTGATATGGCTAAGGGACCTGTAAACTCATACTGGCTAAGTTTGGTCAACAGCAGTGGCTTAGCCCACCATTCCTTTGGGCATGTGTCTTGTTAGACGGTATTTCCAGAGGGAGGTCAGCAGGCTTCGATCTGGTGGCTGCGTAAGTTGACTTTGGGAATGAGCATTTGCCACTGGTTGGTTCCAGGGAAAAGGTCCTCTGGGGATTACGCTTAAGAGATCCCTGCTATGGCCTGTGCGTTTCTGAACAGTGGAAAAGATGTGGAGAGATGTGCTCTTGGTCACACAGCTGGACACGTTCTTGAGCACCTGCTGCCATTGCCTTGACACAGACCACTTATTCTGGCTGGGCTGATGTTGGCTTACAGGGTTGTATTATGGCTGGAGTCATCTTGTCTCAGTATTAGCAGAGGGTGTACAAACCTCTCTTGCTTTTGCCCTTATTATGTTCTCCTTTGAAATTCATCCCTGCTCACACAGCTGGGCTTAGATAGGGTGAACTGTCCTCAGATCATAGTTAGATTATGAGGAAGGCATAAACACAAAGTTACATGCACAACTTTGTTTTATTTTAGGAGAAGACTTTGGAAGATCTGAAAGTAAAATTTTGCCCAGTATGTTGAGATTAAAAAAAAATACATATTCTTTGCTCGACTTGCCTTTGAGCATTTTCTTAAAAGAAACTGTTTTAATGAAGCATAAAAATTGATTGTTTCTTGCCAGGAGGGATCGTCGTCAATCTTCAGATACTAAAGACTTCATGAGAACCACAAGAAGAATATCTTCTTGAATCATTTACATTTTTCCCCTTTTGCAGGCTTATGTAACCATGCAGAAAATCTAATAATAAGTGTGCTATTAGTATCCAGTGTGGCACCTTCTGCAAGCTGAGGTATCATATTATTACAAATGACGGTGTAGACATGTTGTAGATGCGGAGAGCTTCTGTACGTGGCTTATTTGAGTAACCTTTAGCAAAAAAAAAAAAAATCTTGGGCTAAATGAATCCATCTTTGCTTCTGTTTTACTCTTCTATTTTATTGTTCGAGGGAGGACGAGCCTGGCTGCTTGCTTTTGTTTCTGTGAAGTCTGGCATGCTATTAATGGTGTTGGAAGGAACAGGCTAGTAGCAGTACTCAGAACCAGGTGTCTTGTGGTCTTTCATTTTTACATGCACGCCCACTCTTTCTTTGTTCACCCACCCACAGCTCTTCAGGATTAAACCTGTCCTGCAAACATCCCTTTCAGTGCTGGTCTGGAGTCCCTTGAGCAGGGATTGTCAGCCTTGTCACCAGCACACAGGCAAGGCTACCAGGCTGACCTGCTCGTACGGCTCACCACCGGTGAGTTCAAACGCGGCTCAGCTCGGCAGCCCACGCTGATGGGACTGCAGGCTTAGCGTGAGGGTGGGCAGCTTACTGAGCAGCAGCAAGCAACCTGCAGGGTCCTCTCTTCCCTAATTATTTTAAGTGACTCCATCTTTTCTGTTTCAAGCAACATCTCTTTGGGGTTTTTTGGCTGTTCTGTCACCTTGGTACCCACCAGCAGCAATACCCACACCCAGGGCATTGCCCACCTTTGCAGGTGACAGCAGCCTGCTCACTCTCCAGGCAGCTCCCTTCCTCCTGGCATCTGGAGTTGTGCACTCACTTGTTTCTCCAGGTGAATATTTAGAGCCTAAATTCTCTCTTCCATCATTGTTGCCTTGTGATTTGAAGACACCATAAGAAAATGATAATAATGAAAAGTGTGATGCTACTTTTGTGTGAATTATCTCTCTAAGCTGACCCCTGAAAGAAGGGAGTGCATAAAAATGCTGTTGATGTCATCTCCCTGCTTCTGGAGTCCCAGTCTGCTTTTCTTAAATGGTTTAGAAATTGTCCTAGTCAGCAAGAGAAACCCCTGAAACCTCTAGATATGCCAAATGTCATCTGCCCATGGATGCTTAAAGTTCAGTCCTTTGTTTGTGGAGGGATGTGGTCCCTTGTCCATCCTGGGTTTGCTCAGTGCAGTGCGGTACCAACCACCCCTTCCTGGCTGCAGCCTCCTCACATGGAGATTCTGCCATGGTTGAGTCCACCCAGTGAATGAGGAGCTTTGGGAGCCATGCTCTGTGGCCCATCTTGGTGACAAGCCTTTACTCTTAAGAAGTTGACATACCCGTGTTTCAAAACGTGTTTTTAAGTGTGGCCTAAGGCACAAGGGATCTAAGAGCAACCTCACCAACCTTGTCCCCCAGCACTTTGGAGTAACTGGTGGTTTGGACTCGGTGGTTTTGCAAGGTGGGGATTGAGAAGGATGGTTTGGGATAGGAGGTGACTGAACCCTTGCCATCAATAACCATTTTCTGCTTTTATAAGGAACAGTTCCCAAAAGAAAAGGGTAAACCCCTCCCAATGCACACAAGAGCCTTGTTGTTTGCTCAAATCCCACATGAAACAGCGGTGGAAAACGGTGTGCTTTTCAAAAGCCTTCAGTACCCTGCATCAGCGTAGCAGCTCCAGCTGGGGGTACTGAGTCTGTTACTGTACAGTTGATAACATTCAGTTGTATGTAAAAGATTGTGCACAGCGTAACTCTCCAGGGTTGTTTTACTGTTGTTTCCTTCTGCGTGTTTTCCGAGATAATTTAGTGCTTTGTGGCAAGGACCTAATCCTGCAAGTGACTGAGCACCATGAAATCCCATTAAAGCCAGTACATTCAGCTCCTTGACGGATTGTAACTTTATTTGATGCAGGTTGTGGTGGTGCTTTGGCAACAGAAATAAAGCTATTTTTAAAGGTCGTTGTGTTGTAACCGTTTATAGAGCTGTACTCACACAATGGATCTCTCTTAAATCTGTACTTCTCCCTGCTAATCCCAGAGATTTATTTCTTTCCCCTTTGGTGTTCTTGCTTTGAATTTTTTTTTTCTTTTTTTTTTCTTTTTTCTTTAATAATCTATTTTCTTTCATGGCTTCTCCTAGTTCCTCAGCTTTGCAGCCTTCCTCCTACTTGGGTGGGTCTTTTTATGTCTTTGTTAGCTAGGGATTGTTTCCCAGCAGTGGTAGCTGTGGGACTCCTCAGGTCTCTGCCACTTGAAATGCTCACTCAGAACCATATTGGATAATTTCCTGACCCATTTCCCTTCTGTTTTACTCATAACCACGCAATAAGTTTGTTTACAGAAGCTAGGGCTGTTGATGACAGCCTAAAGGAGGGCTGTATTCACAGGCCAGTAACAACAGGGGGAAGCTGAGCTGAGTGACCATGATGCTCTTGTAGTAACAACAGTAACAGAGAGGGAAGCTGTTAACCAACCTCAGACCTAGAGCCCAGCCCAGTCTTGAACCCTTTCTGGGAAAGCCTGGATTTTGCTGTTTAGGAGTCATTTAACATAAGGTACTTGTACTATCATCATATGTATCTTTTCAGTTGATTATAAAGTTAGTGGCTTAGCTCAAAACTATCCTTTGGGTGTTATTTAGAGGCTTTTCCAGGCCACCTTTTTGAGAAGAAAACTGATTGTTAAACCTGGGTGATAGAAATGACTTTGCTGAATGGGAAAAAGCCCTTCTCCAGTGTCCAGTCCTTGTAAAACCATCCTTTGCAGGGAAGCCTCTAGTGCCAGCAGTACAACCCTTTCCTATAGGTGCAAGGTACAGACCTTTATATTGCAGATGCATGGCCGTGCATCTCTTTGCTGCATGGAGAGCTTGGTGGTGAAGGTGCACGGCAGCACTTCTGCGGGGCAAGAGCCAGCCCATGGCATGCTGAAGGGAGAAGGTTCCGCTCCATCGTGTTTCTTCTGTGCTTGGGTTTGTGTCCCTTTTGCTCCTTTGTTAGGCCTTATTGGCAAGAGGAGTGTGAGGTCAAGACTGCGCTGTTTATTTTGCTTCTCAGCTAACTGAAAATTACAGCCTGACACCGCTGCAGCCTGCCACGGACCAAACTTAATGGTCAGTGTTTTAATTTAAGTGACGCCGGCCGCTGGGTGAACAGCGTGAAGGGTATGGTTGGTCAGCCCTTTCTTCCAGAGGTTTGCTCTACATCCAAGTCTGTCAGCCCCCTGCTCTTGGACAGCTCCTGGTCAACCAGTGGCTGGAGAGGAGCTGCTGTGGCAGGAGACCTGGGGGTTCGCTGCACACCCCCATGCCTGCTGCAGAAACCTCCCACCGTGGGAGAGGAGCCGCACTGTTCCCTGGAGGTCTTTCCCCAAGATGTGGGGTCTGTGTTTTGTGTTTTCTGAGGATGTGAAGGTTTGTCTGTGGCTCTGTGAAAGGCTCACAGTGTTGCTTTAGGTTCAAGGCTGCTTTTCAGAAAAGAAGCATAAAGGCTTTGGTCATACATCCAGAAATAGACGCATCCGAAAGAACAGGCTATCGGAAAACTTTTGTCTTTTAACCTGCTTGTGTTTCTCCATTGTGAAGATGATGTGAGCCTTGCCATGAGATGGCATGATGAGAGACACTGCACTGGGAGCTCAGGATGGCTGCTAGGAAGCTGTGGGGAGGAGCAGCAGGCTCCTTCTCTTCACGGGTTTCACAAACGGGAGCTTTTCTGGTACTTGGTGATCATCACATTCCCTCTCCCGTGACAGGGAAGGAGGCTGCTCCCCTTTCAGCCTCTCCCACTCATAAGCTGTTTATTCACATTAAGTGGTGAGGAGGCTGGATCAGCCGTACTTCTCTGGTGTCCTTAGTTAACACAAGGATCTGGCAATTGTATCCGATTATTCTCTCACCATCCCTACTTTTTAAAAATATTTCTCCTTAATTGCTGCTTTGTCAGCTGTGTAATACTGCACTGGGATCCAAAGGTGCTTGTTAAATAAGGGAGTTGAGGCTGCAGGGGATTGAGCTGATCATTACGAGTCTGAGAATGGGACCTGTGAAGCATGTTATCTGAGGCCTCTGTGGATAGTTAAACGAATGCTTTCGTGATAAACAGTTTTTTCAAGCTAATCAATTGTGTGAAAGTGGGGAGTAAGCCTTAGCAAGGTAGATGGTGAGGGCTGGAGAGCCACAGCCGCTGCCTGTTTCCATCAATGCCATTAATAAGCAGCTACAGACTATTCCAGTCCAGTGTTTCAAAATCCTTTCCTTTTATCCTTGCCTTTGCACAAAGGTGGCCCAGAAAAGAGGCCAACAGGCAGAAGGCATCAAGAAAATGGAGCAGGGAAGCAACACTGTGCAGTTGTCCCAAGATGTTGTGGGGCAGCCATCAGCCTTCCTGAGTTGCTTGCTCAGTTCAGGTGGGGTCTGTGAGGAAAGGAGCTGCAGGAGAGGGGTGGAGAGTGACAAGGGTGCAGTATGAGCCACAGCTCCTGCCAACAGGGGTGTAACAGTTGTCATGCCTGCAGAAGATGGTTTGCTTTGAGCATCTCTTCTTTCCTTTGTGTAGGGATGAGTTAATTGATAAGCATCAGTACGATTGTCTAGAATATTGCTTGGGCCCATTGGGTCTGTGTCTTTCCCTGCCTATTACACTGGATCTTCTTGTGGAAAGCAGGTACAACTCCTAGTTGTGAATCAACATGCCACGTGGAGCTGGATTGTAACTCTGGGGCCTGTAGACCACACTGCTTCCGTGGGACACCTCACTGAGATGGCAGGAGGAGAGGCAGGGTAAGATGCCTGCAAGTAGAGAAGCAGGGAGAATTGCCCCTGCAGCATCAAGTTCCTCCCTTGTTTGTTCTAATAGTTACCTTTCCAAAAACCTATAAAAGTCACCTTCTCTTTTATTTTTGCTTGATCATTATCTGTGCTTTAGAAAACAAGAAAAAAAAAAGCTTTAGTGCCACCTCAGCTGAGGAACAGCTTGAGCTGTGCCCTCCCAGGCTCTCCATGACGAGAGGGACAGTGTTAGGCAATTACAGCTTTGTGCAGCAGATCAGGCACATCCATAGATGTGTCTTTTGCTGGGCTTCAGGAGGTAAGTTTTGGATGGGAAACAAGTGAGGGAAGTAAATCTGGAAGAGGTCAGGTGCAGCAGAAGACAGCAGAGGTCTTCCCTCATCTCTGCACAGGCATCAGATGCAGTCACCCTTAGCGTACTGACTGGCCAGCAGGAGCAGTGTGAACCCAGGAGAAAAGGACCTCTCTCGGGGACAGAAAAGAAGAGATGGGATACATGAGAGTGTCCTGAGACTACAAAGGTGGTCGCAGCAGCCAAGGGCCGGTTGGCTGCACGGAGACCTAACTTCATTGACTCCTTCCGTCAGGCCAGGGCGTCCTCCGTTTGTAGTGTGGCACCGGTGGGAGGTTACGGTCAAGGCTGATTTGCCTTGTTTGCCTGAAGTGCTCTGAGCTATCCCTTTGCAAAGGGAGGGGGAGGAATGGGCAGGGGTGTGGGAACGCCCTCTTCACCCGCGCACTTTGAAGAAAAAAATGTGTGAGGTCTGGACTCCCTGGTGGCTGCAAAGGATGTCATGGGTGGTAACACTTCCTACAGCTATTCTCTGTTGCTAATGGCCATGGTTTCACCACGCACAAGCATGACCCCTTTGGGGCAATAAAAAGCTAGTCTTCCTTCCCTTGAGCTGTCAGTGGTGGGGTTCTTTCTTTTTGGTTTGTTTTATCATTGTTTTCTCCATGAATGTAGAGGATGCAGGCTTTCTCCACTTTGGTCCCTGTACACTTGGTGTCTAGGGTGTGTATCTATTGCTTCTGGCTATCTCTTTCTTGCATCAGTAATTTAGAGAAGGTACAGGTTTGTAGCAGAGCTGTGTGAATTCGGGGAGGGGGGGGGAATAGTGCTACGTGCCCTGTGTTTTCCGTTTTCATTCTGTACTGCTCAGCCAAGGCTTTCATGTGGCAGGAGTGGTGGAGCCTGATCAATGAAAACATGGTTGATTAGATCTCAGGGAAGTTTGAATCAACACCTTTTTTACCTTTTAGAGATCTTCCAGCCATGAGGGAGAGGTTTCAGGGGCACTGTACACAAAGCTGGGAGGTGCTGATATAAATGAGCACAGAGCGCTTTATTTGGATCATCCCTCCCCTTTTCTCATCTGCTGTGTCTTGGAAGCAGTGTCTGTGGTCAAGCTAAGAACTGGAAGGGAATGGGGTTTGGTGCCTTCTGCAGGTAACCTGGTTTCTGTCCATGAGCTCATGATCTGTGCTCTTTTTTGCTTGCTTCAGAAGTAGACCTTATTTTTCTGCCATGTGAGGCTCCAGAGCTATCCAGAGGAAAAATACAGTCGTTGGGACATTGTCACCCCGCGGTTGGGTGTCCTGTGGGGTATGTCTTTGCCACAGTGGATACAGAGCTGATGCTGAGGAGAGGGACTGCTTCACTGTACTTCTCCTCTGCTCATGTCAGTTTGATTTTCTGAATTCTTAATTCTGAAACAATAAACAGCTCCCACCTTGTACTTAGTAGTGCAGGGAGCAAGCAGCTTGTCCACGGGGCAGTGTGGGAAGCTATTGGTGGAGAGATTTCTTCAGCCAGGCAGTCTGGAAGCAGCACGATTAACTTACTTCCTTCCCTGATCTGTGAACCCTCTCGGTCACCAGAACATTGAGACCTTGGGCTGTACGGTGTCCTGGGTCTGCCCTCGCACACCTCCCAGTGACTGCCTGACCCTCAGCCCTCTGCTCTTCACTTAGCCCAGGTGCCCATGGCCCTGTGCCTGGGCTGTGCCCAGAAACTGTGCTGTGATAGCTGCAAGAGGCGATGACTGCAGACCTGGAAACTCCGTAATTGATGCTCCCCACACAAACAACGCGCATATGCCATTCGCACTCCCGGTGTATTCATAGTGACAGAGCAACATGTGTTTTCCGCAAGAGCAGTGCACCTGTTGAGGTTGTTCAGGGTCAGCAAGCGCTGCAGCGATGCTTTTACTGCTTTCTGCAGGCTCCAGCATGTCTTGAGGAGGGAGGGAAGGGTTTTTATTAAGCCAAAAGGGGGCTGTGGGTGGAGACTCATCCGGGCATTTCACTGGATTCGTAGCAAGTCGAGGAGCTGAGGTTGTTACCTGCTCTGGTCTAAATCTGGCAGTTGTGATAAGGTAAATGGAAAGTCTCCTAGCAACTGAAGTCAGCGTTTGTCCTGTGGCGTGTACAGTGCTCCCCTGCGAGGTGCGCTGATAAATAGGTTTTGTTCCGTAGTTCCATGTGTCTGCAACTCTGAAGTCACTGTTGCAATTGCTTTCGCCCATTTTATAGGCCAGAAATGGGTTTTAATTAAGGCTTCTCTGAGATTGATTAAAAATTATCAGATCCTCAGTCACTGTGCAAGGAGCTCAAGGGCATGAAGGCTGCCCTTGTGTGCATTGTGCAAAACAACAGCCAAACTTCACCCGACATTAAGAGGCACTGAAAGTGACCCCTGGTACATCTCAGCAGCAACTTACCCTCCTTCAGTGGCATTTGGGCATTTTAGTGGCCCTTGGGTCCCCAACACAGATTTCACATGTGATATTTCATGGATTGCCTTTTGCAGAGCAGAGTCTAGAGCCAACTGTGCTTTATCCCCTAGAGAAACTGCTGTGGGTTGACCTTGCAGAAAAGAGAAGCCATGTCCTAGCTGTTTGATCTGGACACCTTAGAGAAGCAGTAGCTGTAAATTGGAAAGCCATTTATATCTGAAATGTGATAACTGGGGAGGTACCTCATACAGGCCTTCTGGATGTGATCCAGCCCCTAAGGAAACCAGAGCAGTTGTAAGTGGGTAGGTAGGAAAGGGAGAGCAGGATATGCAACCATCTCCTGCCCACAGGACAGCAATATTTGGGAGCTGTGTCTGTTTAAGATACTGGGTCAAGTAAGATGTGAAGAAACAAGGAGAAAGTTTTCTGGTATGCTCCACCTGCTAATGCATACAGAGGGGAATTTTGCACGGAAATGAATGGTGATCCTGTTGGCATGACCAGCAGCAGCACAGTCCTTGCAGGTGTGGACAGAGCCAGAGGGAAAGGCATGGCTGGTGGAGGGCAGGCAACAGGGAATTGTCTCCAGGATCTTTTCACTGGTAATTAGGAGCTTCTGCTGGGAGCTTTTTGTACCCTTCAGGTCCCTGAACAGACTCTTACAAAGTATCTCTTATTCTTTAAGCCTTTCTGGTTTGGTTTTCCTTAATTTTATTTTCCTGTGAAGGGTGAGATTTGACCTACAGAAATTATGTGCATCAGTACAGTTCTGAATACAGTTGTTTCAAGGTAATCATCCAGGTCTTGCAGAAGATTTTGATGACCATCTTTAGCAGCTTATAAATGCAAGCCATCTTTTAGTTCTCCACAGACCAAATTATACAAATTAAAACTGCTACTAAACAAAAGGGAGACTAACCAGAGAAAACCAAGAGGAAGCATTAAGAAACCGGACTAAGAGAATTACATTCTTTGTCATTTCTATTCTTAACTCATATTAGAATGGGCACAGAATGCCTCCTTTATATCCCCAAATATTCAGCTGAGACTTACTTAGAAAGAATAGCTGTGCTCACAGTATACACCCTGTGCATCCTCATTGTAGTTGCCATTGTGGCAATCCCTGCTGCTGGTTTCTGCTCCCAAGTTTTATCAAATTGAGCAAGTCTGTTCCTGAGTCTCTTCTGAAAGGCAGAAGGTTGAAAGAGCGTTATGTCTACAGAAACGTCAGAAGAAATGCTTTCCAACGTGCTGTGGATCATTAATTTGGCTTCAAAGAAGCGTGTTCTACTTTGGGATTTTACAGAGCAGCTACATGGAGGATTTTTTACTATTGGCCAGAGCTCCCCAAAAGGTAACCTTGTCAAGTATTTTCTCCACTAACAGGATTGCAGAGAAATAGTTTCTTGCATTTATCCTCCTGTTTTATCTCTGCTCTCCCCATGAATCCCTCTTAATTCTTGGGTTGCTCTTCAGGGTGATATAAGGACAATGTACCCAAAGCAAAAGATGAGAGAAACGGAGTGTTAAAACAGACTGAAGCTGGGACGATTTGCCAGGACTGGGGACAGTTCACAAACCTCAGGGGACAAGGTTCAGGAGTAAAATCTGTCATTAACCAATCCGAAAGATAGCATTGCCCTGAAAGTACCGAGTCAATTAGAAACTGCTCGAGTTTTCTACTGAGTGAGTTTTCAATGACATCATCATCAATATTATTAAGAGAAAACAGAGTATCAGCAATTATTTTTCTGTTTTAAGGGTTTAAAATACCTCACATCCCCATTAAAGCCAATTGAACAGTGACATCAAATGCTGTGCGAAGGAGCACTTTTTTAGAAATAAGTGATGGGTTTAGATGATGGATGACACTTAACTCTTTCTGTTAACCTTGCATGAAGATGTGTTTTGTTTTTTTGTGGTTTGGTGGTTGCTTTTTTCTTCTGGATGACTCATGCCAGTGCACTGAAAAGCTTCAAGAACATTAAGTAGGGTAGTGATGAGAGTATCGACTGAAATTCAGTGCTGGTAACTGAACTGGCAGCGGTTTCCCTGTGTCCACACCCCACTTCCCCCTTCTGCCCTCAGCCCGTTTCGCTGGTGCTTTGAAGACAGTATTTGCTTTTTCCTCAACACTGCAGTTTTCAGTGTGACTTTTTAATGCAACCTGCTGCCAGTGCCAGTTTGCAGCATCCCCCGAAGAACTCGAGGCGTTTGTTCCCATCTGTGGAGTAGAAGTAATAAGGAGAGTTCTCACTCTGCTGGGATGTGATGAGGTTAAACCATTAAAATTTGGAATAGGTTCCTTGTGGTTGAAGATACGTATACATATCGTTACCCAGTGAGCAAATGGAGAGTTGGAAACAGGATCTGAGAGTCCAGAATCTGACCACTGAGCCGTTCCTTCCAAAGAGAAAGTATTTTAAGTGCGGGGATTACATTAAAAAAAACCAACACATGCGTGACCAGATAAATATAAATAGCAAATAGCAAATAAAGCAAAAACTCTCCCATAGAGCTGTCAAAGTTCTGTAAACATTTTTGTTCGTTTCTGCCCTTTCTCTGAGAAGATGGTTTTCCTCTGGAAACCTGACCTGCAGTACTGTGTTGTAGGAACTGGGGCTAAGGAAAAGAGGAATTTGGTAAGTCTGTTTGCTCACTTTGAAAAAGAACAACAATCAAAGTGTACTCTTTCCAGCAAGTTTACAACACACGACAGTCACAATTTCACTTGCTTCCCAGGAAGTGGGTCTGTCACTTTGCTGTGTACTGGTGCACACTGCGTGTAACTTGGGCTTGAGCTTGAATGAAGTTGCGTGGTTGCATGAGCATCTTATGGAGGGCAGTAAACACATTGCATTGAACCCACTCACTGTGCAAAGCAGTGGATTCACAGTCTTCATCTGCTTAAATGGGATTTTTCTTTTGCCCTCCCACAGATAACCCTGCCAGGCACAGTGGCAAGCAGGTCTGGAGTCCAGTGGTCTGGTTCAGCAGAGAACTTAGTCCTGCCCTTCAGCCTAAGCCATTAAATGTTCTCAGTGAGGGGGGGGTTTCCCATGGTTTCAAGTTAATAAATAGGCACTCGAGTGGTTTGCTAGGTCTGGAACTAGAGAAACACTGGGTTTGATCTCTTCAAGTGAGTTAGTCACCCCACTGTTTTGTGCACCCAGATATCCAGTGACTGGATTTATATTAGAAACATTGTGTTTGGACATGGGAAAAAGTTTCTGCTAGGGAAAAAAAATGATTGCTAGATAAGGAAAAGATCTCAAAATTGAAATTGAGAATCATTCTGTTCATACTCTAAGGGCTGCTATTTGCTTTTATAGGTTTGTTTATACAAGTTTTGAGGACAACTGCATTTTTGTCATATGAATCTACCCGACTCCCAGCAAACTCCCCTAGAAAAATTCCTAAGAGTTTTCCTTAGGGCTGTTAAAAAAAGAAAGGAAAAAAAAAAAAAGGACAGGGTGGAGCAGTTTAAAAGGTGGTGTGGCTGTGCAAAGTTGTGTTTGCTTTTCTACCAAAGGTTAAGTAGTTCTGTATTATACATGGAACAAGCTTATCCATAGGAAATGGGGATATAACCATGTTTCAAAAATGCACAGAAATTACTATCCCCAGCATGTGCTATTAACATCCAGACTTTCCTCCTTGGACAGTTGTTTCCCACACTGAAATCCAAGATATCCTCTGTAGGTTACCATAGTCCATGCAGTCTTCTGTTGGACACTGGGTTTCCATCTGGTACTTTATTCCTAGGACTGATATAAGGTACAGAGATGTAATTTATATGTAAAACTGGTATGCTTCTCTGGAGAACCGTGTCAGTGGCCCAGCAGCCAGCAGTCTTGATGCTGTGCCTAAAAAAAGCTTTTTCTCATGGGGGAAAAACCTCCCAGGATATCATGGGACAACTTTTGCATGGCAGTATTGATGGCAGTAGGCCAAAGGGCATGTGGCAAAGTCCTGAACCTGAGAAATTTCACAGAGGTTTTTACCTTTCATTCCTCTGGGGCCAGGATTTCATCCACATTTCTGTATCCCATGAAGCTACACAGCCCTGGGAGGACAGTAGCTCTCTTACAGGAGGTGACTGCACCTTCTGGTCTCTCAGCATGTGATGGCTCTTGGCTGCACACGGGGATAACTAGAAAAAGAGTCTGAATTCAGGGCTCCATCCCACTGCTCACAAGTGTTGTACATTTGGTGGGGCAAGGCGAGCGATTCCCCAAAAATGACAGATGTAAAAAGGTTGGAAGGAGGAGTGAGTTCCCTCAGCAAGAGTTACTTGTATGTTAGGCACCGCACCCCCATAGTCTTCATCCCCAGATCTTCAGCAGCGTGAGCTGCCACTCGTGACAGCCATGCAGTTCAGCAGTCAAGAGTAGGAACTGTGGAGTTGAGGTGAAGCCTGTTCTTCTGTTGTGCTTCACGCTCTTTGTTGCTGCCTAGTTGCATTATTATTATTATTAATAATAATTATTATTATTATTGCTTACATATTATTATTGCCTTTCTGTGAGGTACTGGCTGTTGCCACTGCTGGCATCCTGGGAGGCCATATGTGCTGCTGTTGAGGGAGCACTTTATGAAGTGACCAAGAACACATTTGCCTTGTTTTGCTGGAGGTGTTGCGCAGAACAAGTGCCAGATCATTTCACCAAACTCTTATGGTCTAAACGGATAGAAGAAGATAGAGCTCCTCTTCAGCACGTCAGTGAGGCAGGTGGTTTGCTCTGTTCCAGCAAGCTAGATGAAGGGCTGTAGTCCTCATCTGTCCCTCACGGGACTTATGTGAGGGATCAGCATGTGTAAAACAATGAGGAAAATAAGGGAAGGGCTTGAGGAAGGTGCTGCTGGAAGGATGCTGAGTATCAGCATTGCTTGGTGATGCAGGATTGTTCCCACATAGGGTAAGGATCTGGATTAACATCCTGATGCTGTGTGAGGTCACTCAGGCTTCAGTCCCTGGGCAGGAAGGCCAACTCCAGCCAGAGGTCGTTGTACTTGGCTGCAGTTATAAATCTTTGTGATGTTAAAAGCAGTCCTGGAAAGCATTGGGGTAACATCTGGTCAACAGGAGACACTGTAGATTGAAAAGACTGTGGTTGGACTGCCCTGGACCTCCTTTAGCTTCCTGACACAGAAGGGTGGTCTGAGTGTCCATGCCGTGAGGTCCCTGCGTGCTTATCAGCACAGTACATGAAAGAAGGAAGCGAGAAGTGATTCACTTTGTATCTGGGCCCCGCAAGCAGCACGTGCGACTCCGTGGTCTCTCCAGTGGTCTCCCCTTCTGCTTCCTGTGTCGCCCCTGCGCTGCAGGCTGGCATCGTCCCCTGTGTTTGATCAGTGCTCCTGGGGAGACACCCAGTCTTCATTTTGTTCTGCAAAGTGTTTCGTCCAGCCCGGGAAATGGAGCCCGTTTAAGGAAATCCCAACTGCACCCAGCACCCCCTCCCCTGCCAGGCAGGAGGGAGAGGCACCGATGGGGTGTGCACAGAGCCACGAGTGCCAGCAGCCAGTGACAGAACCGGCCTCACCTCCCAGGGCTGCTGGACAGCCCGGGAGCAGGGGGGTGCTGGGAAAGGGAGCGCTCCGGTTCCGCGGCGTGCGGATGGCGGGGCTGTGAGCGAGGACCATCGACTCCATCTCGCCAGCTGGCTCGCTCAGCAGTTTTTGCAGGAAGTGCGAAGAGAACACATTTTATGGGAGATATTTATCATTACCCTGTACTGCTTAAATATAGCCTGTGTAGCAGGTTAGAGCTTGTTAGGCTTTTATCTTCTCAAGTTGGAGGATGATGTATTAATCCATGAGTGTTGCAGCCTCAAGTGAATTACAGAAAGTCATCCCCAGTGAGTAAAGATAAATGACATTTGGAAATTAACCCATTACATAGTCTCTTCCTATAAAGTGCTTACTAAAATATTAAATTGTAAATTAAGATGCTTCAGGTCTCATTTGAAAGTCAGAGAGACACTTACTTGAATTCCAGTACTGGTTTTCTCTCTCTTTTTTTTCTTTCCCCCCCCCTCTTGGAGATCTCATTTCTCCTGAAAGGTTCAGCACTGACAGCCCCGGAGGACAAAGTCTCTATTAATCCACCGAGCAGACACAGCAGCTACAATGCAAACTGCTCTGCCCTCTTAATGTGCTGCAGCTTTTGCTGGGAGAGGGGCAGTCCCCAGGGATGTGGTGTTAGCTTCGAATTTGCAGTGTCCAACCTCAGAAGAAAAAAAAAAAAGAGTTGTTCAGCTTTTTATTGACCTGCACCTGCATTAATGCCAACTGCGTTTAACTCTTCATTTAGCTGGAGTTAAGGTGACCTACTGGGTAACAGGGACCTACCATAAACTTTCCTTCCAGTGCAGATCTTTGAGATTGAGCCTGACCCAGGATGCACTGTGAAGCTGAGCCTTGCTCAGATGTTCTAAGAATGAGAGCAATAATAATGTTGAGAGGCAGTGTTACTAAAGGCCTGGCAGTCCTGGTGGTCTCCAGGTTTGCTGCTCCACACCAATTAATGGGGTTGCACAGGGGTAAAACCACCGCTGTTATTCCAAGGCAAGTCATTCTAGTTTGATACAGAGTGTGTGCAGGTTTCATACAGTCACTGTTGGTGAGATTGGCTTTGGAGTAAATATCCTCATTGCAGGCTAAGATCTGTTTGCATGCTAAGAAAAAGCCAGAGATAAAGTGTTCTCGAGAACTCCCATCTCCAGCTCATCCCATTGCTGTGGTGATGGGTTTTATTCTCTGAATGTGGAACTGGACCGAGCCTGACACCATCAGCTCCCTTTGGAGAGGCTGCCCAGCAGGAATGACTTTTCACTTCCAACCTGAGCTGGCTCCAAACCAAGGACCCAGAGGGCAGAGCCTCTCCTTCCCATTATCTCTCCTGTAAGACATCAGAGCCTATTTCCCATTATCTTTTAGTGCTAGCAGCTTGATGATTACAGAGAATTATTAAAGCCTTATAATATTAAATATGATGGTAATTAGATAATCTTCTGTAACTGCCAAATGGTGATTTTTAAAGACTGTTGTTCATCACTGGCTTTTTCTTTAGCTGATGCCAAAGGACAGGCTTTGTCTTCTCTGGTTTGCAGGTGCTGCCACTGCACGAATATAGCCTGTGCTCATGGAGGGAATTTGTTTGTGCTCATTTAATTGCTTTCAGCCCATCCCAGTTCTGATCGTACTGCAAGGGTCTTGGTTACCCTCACGTGAGGGGTATTTGGAAGAGCATATATGGCCTGCAGAGGTTTGGTGTTGCACAGCATTGCTTGTGGTGCTGGTGGAGCTTCTAGGAGGAGAGAGCCTGCTCAGCAGGGAGGGCACAGGTTTCCTTTGGAGACTGGCTCTGGTTGTCCTTTTGAATCAGCATGGAAGCAACTAATACAATAACACATGCAAATAATTTTGGACTTGTGGTTCTTGGATATTTTGCTGGTATTATGGAGCCAAAATTAGGCCTGCACTTACTGAAATCTTTGACATACCGTTCCACAAGGGGAACCTCTCAAAGTCTGGTTTGCTCTTATGGCTGTTTTCATACACACAGCCTTTTGTGCTACTGCTGTGATTTGGCTTATTAATAAATTCCTGGTCTGAGGAAGGCCTGATCTTGTTCCCATTGCAATAAACAATTTCTAGCAGTAAAAGAGCTAGAATTTAAGTAGTAACTCTTAAAAAGTGTTGTATTAGTTTTATTCTCTGACCAGTATCATCCTGGTTATGTTAGCTCCTCTGCATCCAGTGCCTTCCAGGCCACATCCTGCAGGTGGGAGATGAAGAAAAAGGAGAGGATGCCTGGCATCATCTCTTCTCTTCAAGTAGTATACTTAAGTACCATTAACATCAAAACAAGTAGTAATTCATGTGCATATTTATGTTTGAGATTGGCAGTTTGAGTTTTTACAGAAATTTTGTACTCATCTGCCCATGGAGTGTGGGTTCTCTGCAATGAATGTGAAGAGAATAACTCCCCCTTGCTCGGGGACAAGAAAGCCCTCCCAGGAAGGCTCTTTCACTACTGGTTTATGTGGTTAGAATGGAAGTGATGCAAAACCAGTCAACCTTAAGAAGATGTTGAAGATAGGAATTTAAGGCCCATATGAGCCTGACAACCTTCTCAGTGTGTTTTCCATAGGCTTAGAGCTGGAACAGACAGGATAGAGCAAAACTTTTTTTTATAGAGAATGACATAATAAACACTTCATAGCAGACTTATACATCTTTAATGAAAGACTGTCCTAGTGCAGTTCTGCTCTTCTGGGCCTCAGTGAGAGGGGATGTAACCCACAGTACTTTTTTTGGCTTTTAGTAATTTTTTTTCCTGGAGTCAGAGATGAGTGAGTGCGCAGGCTCAGTTCTGACTCAGTCTCATGCTATTAGTGATAGTGGCATTTTAACTGATACTGAAGCAAGGACAGAAATTTAACATTTAAAAGCAAGCAAGAGTGACAGAAATGGTAAGATGAGGAGAATAAAGAAGAAAAATGCTAAAACAGTAGTTCAGAACAGAACAGTATGTGGAGGGAAGTAATTTCAAACCAGAACTGTAGAAACAGTACCTGACCACAGACTGAAAATTGGGTGAGCTGCTATTCCTTGTCAGACCAGCTTGACTTTGAGTCTAAGCTTCTGAGTAACAATTTTCCTCTGGTCTGATCCTGTGTCTTTTAATTAACCAGGATTGTCATCCACATCTTTGAGATGTTGCTGTGAGCAGGAGCTCCTGTCTGTTGATTTGCTCAACACTCTGCATGCAGAAAGAAGCAGCTGCTGCTGGTGATCCCAGGGCTGATTTGTCTGCATGTTCCACTGGAAATATTTCTGCAGGCTGTGCGAGGAGGCACCTACTCTAATTGGAGCATTAGGTCTGTGCAGAAACTGGTACACAGGTGGTTTTTTGTTGACTTTCTGTCAGCTGGTAGCTTCTCTGTGGCATGGATGAAGTTTTGATGGATGTAGGTAGTGCAGGCGCGTGGAAGAACCATTCTGTGCTGGTGCAGTGTGACCATGCTGGGGCTTTACAGTGTTTTCAGAGTGCTTTGCTCCCCTGGGGCTCTTACGTGTCATACATTTTGAGTAGCAGCTCTCATGGACCTCAGTGTGGGGGTCCTGGGCAAGGTCTTGACCTAAGTGATACAGGTGAGTCACTGGTTATGTTACCCCCACCTTTGTAGCTCCTCACTGGAGTGGTTTCGGCACAGTTTTGCTGAGTGGCATCACAAAGCATAGCTGACAAAATCAGGTGCTAAAATCTATTCTTTTTGAACACTTCCAGTGGCTGGGTGTAACGAGCGTATTCCCGTCCTTGCCAGCAGCCCCTTAGTGAACTGAAATTGTACCACATTTCACTGCCAAAGCTGTAACAATGCAGCCCATGTGAGAAACACAGTTTGGGCCACCAGAAGGTCTTCTCATTAGCCCAAACAGCAAAAGGCCAAGGTAGCCTCACCTTGACAGCCAAGGAACTCTGCAGTGCCCCTTCTGTTAGCCATGCTGGCGACTTTCAGCAGCAGCTCCAGCAATGTATGCGTAGGAGACGTGTCTTCTCTCTGCCTCCTTCCCCACTGAATGGGAGGAACCAGCAACTGTGGCTTCTACTGAAATGCTGCAGCCCCTTCAACCCCAATTCACCAGACAGGCCAGCGGTTCCCCTTCCTCTCTTCCTTTCCCTCTCATTAAACCAGTGCTGTAGCTGTCATCTCGACCCGGCTGTACATCAGAAAAGACGCTGTGCTATTTCAGCAGCGATCTGAGCTGAAAGGGAAGATTTTGCAGGCAGAATTGGACCCTTGGGGGGTGAGTTGAATGATGCTGTCACAGAAGAAGAAAGCCTCTTTTTCCAGTGCAGGTCATGGTGTTTGCCAGGAAAAAGCAAGGATGTGAATTTTCATACACATGGGTAGTCAACCTGGCAGTGTTTCAAAGTGCTTGGGTAGGTCTTGCCCTGTCTAGGAAAGATTTAAATCTAATTACAAATCAGACTTAGGAGGAAATGATATTTCTGCCTGTGAGAATTTCCAAAATCTCAAAGAAATGTCTTACGCTGTAATGGGAAGAAAACTTGAAAAGCTGAGACACAATGAAAATCAAATAATAGCTAAAAATGTTTTACAGAACCATACAGCAAAGCCTATAGCTCTGTGTTCTAGCTAGAAGATAGTTTCATTTCAAACCAAATTTCTCTTGCAATTACAAATTTTTTCTAATTGCACCTTCACTAAATGTTTAAAAGAAACTTTTGGTTTGGGCCCAACAAATGGTTTGGTTTGGTTATTTTTATTAATATTGCTAGGAAAATACCTACAAAGGCATTCCAGCAGTTTGCCTCAGCTATAAATGTAGTTGAACATTTTTGCTTCCCAGCAGATTCAGGTTTTTAAACAAGTGTAAATTTTCCTTGAAAAATTCCCAATGCTCCTATTAGAAACCAGTAGTTCTTACTTAATTTTAGCCCAAGGGCAACAGTGACGGGCTACCTTGTTTCAGTTTTGCTTTCACTGGCCTTATAGCAGAGCGATGTCAAAGATTTTCCTCCTCGTGAGTTGAGTAAGTTGTGACCAGTGATGTTTTAGTCACCCTGCTTGTACAATCTCGTGGTTACTCCATATTTTTCTGACATGTCCATTGTACGAAAGAGGTTGTGTGTCATCCTATTGCAGTAGTTATTTCACATTTCTAAGAAAATGTAGCATTCATTCATAAACACAAGGAGAACAGAAGACAGACGGAATAACATTATATTCTGTATCTACCATAAGGAGATGACAAGTCAAAAACCGCACACGAAAAAGAAACTAAACTAGATGAGCAGATGTAAAATCACTACTCATTCAGAGGAAAAAATCAGAGTAGGCCAATAGAGAGAGTGGTGAACAGATCAGATGCTGGAGAATCACCCAGACCAGGGCTAAACAAGTGTAAATAAACCCAGGACAAAACCCCTTTTTACTTTTTGCCGTAGGAGTGGTGCCGGTGGGTGGGTGCTGCTGCCACAGCCGCGGGGGAAGCTGTGTGGCGGAGGGACGCGTGACGCCCATCATGCAGCTATCGCTTCTGAAGCTCACAAATTAGAGACAGGGTATCTCTGCGAGCAGACTTGGCTGAGCGTTTGTCCTGGTTGGAGCGGACGTCTTGGTGAGATGAGGTAGTTTTTGCAAGAGACTTCCCCGGAAGCTTTCTTCTCCTTAGAAAGTCTCTCTGTTGGGTTCTGCTTTGCAAGGGGAGGATCTGAGCCTTTTTTAACTATTTGCTCTGGGAGAACAGCACTTAAACACTGGTTTGAAGAGGAACACACAAAGATTTTGAGCACTTGGGATCTCAAGCTGAATCTCTTTCCCTTCCCCTAATTTAGTCAGAGTGCTTCTGAAAGGTCCTTAGCTGATGCAGAAACTTCAATCCTGTCGTTAGCGAGGTATGGTTGGTTAGAGAACAAGCTTTCACACTAGGTCTTGCCTTAGTCCCAGTCTGGAGGGAGCACTTCAAAGCCCTGTAGGTAGCACCAGCTGAAGCACATTGGCAAACTGCAGTAGGATGTGTCTGTCGCTACGACAGGGCTACTGCGGCTTGGCTGGACGCTGTGCAAAGGCTGCCCTAGCTGGTTGGAGAGCTTTGCCAGTAGAGGATGCACAGTCATGAGCTGGATTTGCTGACGTGGGTCCGAAGAGTGCCAATAAAATCTGGAACTGCATAGTCATGTCTTTGTGTATGAGAGGAGCTGTGCAGCAAGTTGTACCTGCCACGTACAAAGCGATACAATGAATTTAAAAGGTCAACGTTGCGGCCCTGTAGTCTTAGAAGTAAAACTGTGGAAAGGTGCATTCCTGTGCTCAGGAAGTTATGAAGTCCTCCTTTGTAGCTGACTCGCAAGATAATAGACCGTAAATGAACCGCTAGCTTTTGATCGCCTCTGCCCCACTTTCCAGTTCAGACCAGTGGATACAGCTAAAGGCACCAGCTTTGATGAAGAAGGGAATCAACATTTCTGTTTCAGGCTGTGTTTGTATAAACAGGCAGCTGCTTGAATATGCTGAAGTGTGTAAGGAATGTGAGCAGAGAAACAACAAAAGCGAGTGGAAATCTCTTAAGAAATGCCACTAATACATTGGGCTGCAGTTCAGCATTTTGTTATGGGCATCATTTGTATTTATACTGTCAACAGTGGGTGGGTGAATGGAGCTACAATAAATTATATGTACAATTTGAATTTTTCAGTGTGTGCTCGAGACATGATTCTGTTTCTCCAGCAAAAAAAAAAAGATGATTTTTTTCCCTGCCATTTCAGGGATTAGGTAAATCCCATGAGTGATGACAGCAGACAGAACTGGGGCTTGCAGAGATACAGAAAGAAAAATATCCCTGACACTTGTGAGAAGTGAACTCTGAGCTGGTGGTGTGGTTAGACTTGCAAGCCTCATTTCACAGAGATGAAATTGCCTTCTCATTCTCCTACCTTGAACCATGAAACCCCACATTCTTCTGATGATTCTTTCAGAGGGAGAAGTTAAATGATTCATATAAAGAACCAGAATTGCTCAAACCACATCCCTTTTATTTATCTAGACCAGACTAGAACCTTTGCCTAAGTTTGGATTGTTTGGGATAAAATACTCTTAGTGTTCCTGGGCTGGTTTTCTTTTCCTGCTCACTCAGGTTCCCATCTTGCTTCTGATAGCCTGCTTTGAAACTCCCATAGCTACTGCTGGTGTCAGAAATTGCACCTCACTGGGTGTTCCCACGTATGGAGAGGAGGATCAGAAGGTTGAATCTCATGGTGGTTTGTTGCCCTGATGCCAGGAAAGGAGGCTGCTGCAGTGAAGAAAGCTTGAGCAGATGTTCAGGCAGGAGAGGGGAGCTGGGCATGGGCAGAGGAGGAAAGATTCACACTGTGTCTTGATTGAAGTAGTTGTATCAGGGATGCAAGAGAAGTGAGGTGAAGTAAAAAGGAGAAACCTCCAAGCTTTGGACCCCATTTAGAGACAGGTGAGAGATGTGGATAAATGTAATGAGAGAGACACGGTGTTTTAAGTGCTTGGATAATTTAAAGGCCCTTAGCTTGAGATTGAACTTCTGATGAAGGAGGCTGACGTGAGTGTAGAGTACTTCGAGGCTGCTTGGCTGGTGTCCTACACGCTGTGGAGTGCAGAAGGCCAAGGACTAAGAAACGTGTCTCCTTCAGGCACCTTTTCATCTCTTTCTCTTTTTTAATTCTTTAATGCAGTAAAAGCATCTGGAGTAGTTTTTGTTTCCTAGTCAGCAATTCCCGCGTGCCGTTGTGTAGCGGCCGCACTTCACCGTTCACCGGCTGGGGAACCGCCGTGCGTTCACTTGTAGCCCTTACACCAGTCAACAGCTGGTTCCTCTGAAGCTTTGGGTTTACTTGGCTACTAGGTGCTTAGGTATTCTTCAGTATGTTCACCTACAGAGAAATCCAGAGAAGGATCCAGGAGTTAACCATGGGCTTCTGTGGTAGGGTCAGAGGATGAGTCAGGGTCAGAGTAATGGCTGTTGATTTTGGGCTGTTTTCCATGATTTCGCTAAGTGCATCTGAGCTGTAGGCCTCTAGCTAAATGCTGGCCTTACATTAATAGCCCTCTTTGAAAGTTTCTGTCTGATTTGCTGTTTGTGTTGTGGTTTGTAGCAGTGGCCATAGAAGATCTGGGGTTTGAGGGTTTTGTAGGTCTGAAGAGAACTTGCAGCTTGGAGGCTCACTAGGGAAGAGGCGGTTGAAGTTCCTACAGGGAAGACTTGTGCTTTCCATAACAGAACACAGAGGGTTCTGAGGTCTGATTTGCATCACTGGAGGAAGGTGGGGAGTGTGGATGCTTTTGAGGCATGTTGGCCAGTTCTGTGGCTGAAGATTTGCACCAGGGTGTCTCTTTTCATAATAGAACCATAAACATGATTTTGAAATGGTCTCAATGCTTTATATTTCTGTTACTTAGGAAGAATTTCTTCACCACGAGGGTGGTGAGACACTGGAACAGGTTGCCCAGAGAGGTGGTGGAAACCCCATCCTTGGATGTCTTTAAGACCAGGCTGGATGGGGCTCTGAGCAACCTGCTCTAGTGGGAGGTGTCCCTGCCATTGGCAGGGGGGTTGGAACTGGATGATCTCTAAGGTCCCTTCCAACCCTGACAATTCTATGATTCTAATTCTACGATTCTAATTCTACTTTTATGGACTTGCTGGGAGTAACCTGCCACCCAGTGTTTATCCCACACGGGGCAGAACGAGGTAAGGAGAGAGGTGCTGACTTGCTGACTGCTTTCACGCCGCTGCTCAGCTTCCACTGTGGGAAATGTAACACCTCTCCCCTTTCCCTAATGCCCAGCCTGGCTCTCTGCGTGACATTCTTCACGCTGACTTCACGCAGAGCTGACTCTCAAGGCCTGCTTTTTGGAATAGTCGTAAAGCAGCTTTCTTGTAGCTTGCTGGAAAAAAAGACTGCAGTGAAAGTCATTCTGATGACAGCTAGAGGGAAGACATAACGTTCTTTGCAAGCTTACATGTAAAGACTAAGAAAAACAAATGCAAGAGCTGTGCAAGGGAAGGGACTCTCTGTATTGATGCTGGAATGCTGCACGCCTGTAGGAAGTCTCCTGTTTAGAGACACAGGGGTCAAGCAGCAATTCTGTTACCAGTTGCTCTCAACATTGACTGTGTGATGCTTTCCCTCTTTTTTTTTTTTTTTTTGGTTCTCTTCTGTCAGGATTAAGCTGAAATGTAATGTGGTATGTGCAAAAGAAAGAGGTAGCAACCTTGCAGCAAAATGTCTTGAGTTTATCCTGCCAGAAATCCTTTATTCCCCTCCCCCCCAATCAAAATCATTAGTCCATTGCACTGGCAGAGTACTCTACTCTGGTGCCTGCTGGCTGCCCTGACTTACAGAGCTGCTCTCAATTCCACTGTCTCCAGTGCCAGCATCTGCCCCCACCGCAGCTCCTCCGCGCTCTCAGGGAGGCTGTGGCCGAAGGTGCACGTGCCCCTGGGCTGCGTGTAAAACTCATGCCTCTTTCAAAACGTGAGGGAGGTGAGAGGTGACCCTTTTTCTTCCAGCCCCGGTGGCTGATGTGAGCATGCTCTTTGCATGCATGGCACTGGCTATTTGCCAGGTTTAGT